>PVJC01015424.1:0-20054 GCA_004026665.1 Murina feae
TTCACCAGTTTATAATGATTATTATTATCCATAGATGAGTGAGTACATGTGGTATTTTTCTTTCATTGACTGGCTTATTTCACTTAGCATTATGTTCTCCAGCTCCATCCATACTCCTGCAAATGCTAAGAACTCCTTCCTTTTTACAGCAGCATAGTATTCCATTGTGTAGATGTACCACAGTTTTCTAATCCATTAAAAAAAATTAAAAATTAAAAAAAAAGAAAATGAGAAGACTAACTTGAAAAGATACATGTACCCTATGTTCATTGCAGCATTATTTATGATAACCAAAATATGGTAGATAATACTAGGAAAGGAAAAAAAAACAAAAACAAAATATCTTTTCAGATGGAAATATTCCTGAGAGGTAATATACATATTGGTATTACACAATGATTTATTCAATATTTGTATCAATGATTGTAGATTTTATAAAAATTTAGAAAACCAAGAGAAAAAAAAAGTATTTTCATTTTAAATTTTTCATTTTATTTTTCAATTATTTGTCTAATTTTAATAGTTTTACAAACATACCATCATGTGCCCTGAATTTCTACTCACAATGACCAGGTTATTATTATTTAACAGAAAATGAGGAAAGAGAAAATAGATGGAATGGGGATGGCTGAAGGATATTGTCATAGAAGGGTAGAGTGAGGGACACAGGAAAGTTCTGAAGTACTAATGAGAACTTTGGCTCCTTTTCCAATGTGTTTGAATTCTTTGCGTGGTTACAAAAATGGGGACTTAAAAAGGCAAAGTGGGCTGGGCTACTTGGACAATGGGATTCTCTTCAGGGATCCAAAATAGGTACTTAAGGTCCAACTACCTCTTGGCTGTTCTTAACCACTTGAAGTAGGACATAACTTGGACCCACTGAGCTTACTTCACTTCAGAGTCAGTAGTTGCTTTTATGAAGAAAGCAGCTTCATAGCATGTCCTCAGAAGGTCATGTTTGCTTATTGCATGCTTTGAGGACATCCCAAGAGGAAAATCCCACTCTAATAAGCAATGGGTTCTCTCATACCATTCGCACACACACACACACACACACACACACACACGCCAAAGGGAGGCACAAATCATATATGTGATTTCCTCAGTGGATGGTAACAGAGAATGCTAGACCAGTGTCAACTGGAGAGTACCTCGACCTCCCTTCAAATCTTTATTTGTTGGATATTGTATGAATTCCTGGGTATTTGGGGTTCTCTTTTGGTACAAACAGGTTGGGTTCTTCAATTTGGAGTGTATGGGTTGCTCACAAACCACTGTGGTTTGTTCTATTTGATATATAGTCCATTGACAACTCTGATCTTTTTTCTGCTTCTGGACATAGAATTGTGGGACATGGGGAAATGGCAAGTACTTTGGGAAACATTAATGCAGTTTGCCAACAATATTCAGTTTTATACACATTTGAGCACATAATTGAATTGCATTTCTTGGTTTCTTTATGGTTTTAACTTTTTTTTCAAGTGAATTATAAGCCCCAGTGATGAGTTTACTTTCATGCTAAAACATTTCATTATATATTGCATATCTGAGACTTTTAATTTTCATTTCCTCTGGCACAAACAACTAACAAGATTCAAGACTGTTGTTTTTTCCTTCATCTGTTTATGAGTAACTACAAAGAACAGAACCCTTGGGTAAATTCTGATTGATTATAGGCATGAGAAATATACCTTTGTTATTAAGCCATTCAGGATGAGGATATTTACTGCCATTCCAAAACTTGGTCTATTCTGACTGCAAAACCTTTTTCTGACATGGAAAGAATTTGAGATCTTTTACCTAAGACCATAAAGAAAAAGTGAGCCCTAGCTGGTTTGGCTCTGTGGTTAGAGTGTTGGCCCAAGGACTGAAGAGTTTTGGGTTCAAATCTGGTCAAGGGCATGTACCTTGGTTGTAGGCTTGATCCCTGGTCCTGGTCCTGGTTACCTGAGGGAGGCAGCCAATCGATGTGACAGTTTTTAGAGAAGTTTGAATAGAATGAGGATGATGTGTTCAGATGGGCTATACCAATGCAGAAAGACCTCAGGACCAACTCGCACACCTGTCATCCTTTGGTTCCCATTCCTAGAAATTCTGCACTGAACCCACAGGCTTCCAGGAACCATGTAAATTAACTAAAGACCTTATATATTTTTATACTTAACTAGCAATGCCGTGATTTCAATAATACTGGCTCCAATAACATAAAACACCCATTGAGAAGAGTCTGCAATTACTGCCTTCCACTTCACACGACTGTATCATTCTTATTTTATATCACACACAAAAGTTCTTTAAAGGAGCTAATTGAGATTGACAGTGTCTGGGCTGCAGCTCTTTCCTCTGAGGCAAACAAGCCAACACCCACTTCTTTATACCGAGGCAGTACGACATGCACCCAAATCCTGTGCTAAAAGCCCAAAGCTCCAAGTGATCATGGCCTTGTTGCGGCCCTCCCTCCCCTATGAACAGGAAGGAAAGTGCTCCCTAATAGCCTGAGGAAGAGCAAATGGCACTAGCAAGCTCTCCAAGTTATGCAGAAGTATAAATTTTAGGCAGAGCCTTCCTGTGTTCTGTTGTTTTCTTCAATCTTCGAGGACTAGTGAAATTTGCATGTGAACAGACACTTTGCCTCTTATGGGCCCATCTGTTCCTGTTATTAATTTTTCACCTGGAGCCCTAGTTATAATTGGCTCCAAGCAGAAATGCCTGTGACGTCAGCATCAGGAGATCAAGGCTTCAGGTGGGAAATAAAGTGCTGGAGCAGATGGACATCATCATCTGAGCAAAGGTCTTGATGTTCTGTAAATCTCCACTGCATAAGAATGGGAGCGAATAGAAATATTACAAAAGAAAGCAAGGAAAATAACTCCTAACGACATTGATTCTTATTTTTCTAATTTACCTCATGGCAGCAGTAATATAGTGAAATGATTTGTCCGTGTTAGACTTACACTTTGAGTAAGCCTGGCTCCCCAGGGGTCCAGCATAATTAAGTAGATACCCACTTGGCTTATAAGTTAATAGGAGACCCTGGATCCCATGACATCAGCATCCCAAGATTAGCCAAGGCAGCATTTAGGAGACCACTCTTAGGATAAAGCCATCAAAAAGTTCACATAGCCCCAGTCTCTCTATATTATAAGCAGATTCATAATTCTTCCAGATTCAGCCCTATGTCTGTCTCATAACTAAAGGGATCATTGTTACAGGAGGCAGGAGGAGGGGAAGATTTTCTCTTTCTCTCATGGGTCTAGGTGATAGGGAGCATCAGCCAATCAGCTGTCTTGGAAATTACCTGAACTATGCACTCCTGACATATGTGTACTAAGAATATACAAAGTTCTTCACTGAAGAGGAAACACATATCTACCAAATATAGAGAAAATGTAAAGGGTATAGGATGAAACAAAATTATCATACAGGAGGGAGATATAATCAGTAGAGAGAGTAAAAATTCTAAGCTAGTCTCCAAACATGAAGTACTCAACTCCTAGTTCAATTCCTCCCCTCCCCTTTCAAAAAACTGTTCCTCCAACAAAATCTTCCTCGTATGACTCTTCCATTGGCTCCATCAACTCATAAGCCTTTACTTGGTATAGTAGGTCAGCTTAGTCCAGAAGAAGCTACCATGGACATTGATTAATTGAAGGGGCCTGGTTTTAGTCTGATGAAGGATCACATTTTCATTTTCCAAGGATACATTTATAAGCAGGTTTTGGTGTTTTATTTTGTTTTGTTTAGTTGTGTGGACCTCCACAGGCAATGTATTTGTGCTCTAGGCTGCTCTTTAGTTAGTTCTGCCTGCTGTTTCTCCCCCAGCTGTATCTGTCAGGCTCTATTACAGAATACATCTGTCCTCACACGGCACAAAAGCTTCAATAGTCCCAATCAGTTGCCTGAACAATTGGACAAGATGTGGCTCGTGAACAAGTACTCACTGATTATGGTATGGTTGTTGGGAGTCAGTTGGTTTGAGAGGGAACCAGAGTAGAAGGAAAAGATAGGGCTTTACAAAACAGGGGGAGCAGACTAGAGTGAGAAAAAATATTAAAAGCAAACATGGGTACCATATTGTGCACAGAACTGTTCTAAGCTCTCTCTCTCTCTCTCTCTCTCTCTCTCTCTCTCTCTCTCTCTCTCTATATATATATATATATATATATATATATATATATATATATATATACAGTTGATTCTTGTAATAACCCTTTTAATGACTTAGGTACACACATGGTACTCAGTGACCTCACTGCCTGGAAAATATTGTTCCAACAGTTTCCAAGGTCTCCTTTGTTATTTGTAGCTATCAGCTATATTTGCAGCGTGTTGCTCTGAACTAACTAGCCCCATAACTCAACCTTTGATAAAACACTGTGTCTTTTGATGTATTATCTGTTTCCTTAGCAGAGGAAGTCAAGGCTGGGTGTCTTTGATTTTGAGAGATTATCATTTCATTCATCCTAGAAGTATGAACATGGGTTGTCTTTCATCTCCTGTCTCCAAGTCAATATATTACCTCACCTGTCACCTGTTACCATAATGTGTTCATTAACTGTGTGGCTACCCTGTCATGGTATGAAGCTGCCCATGCTTGTTTCTGATTGCTCTTCCCACATCTCTGGATTTCCCTTGCATGAATCCATATCTTATGTTTTTGTGTCTGTCCTAACATCTCAGCCTCCTCAACTCCCACCCATGGGAAATAGTATAGAAACATGTCTGTGACACGTGGAGCGGATTTGGCGCTTCCAGGCTTCTTGCTTTCCTAGAGTACTTCATGTCCACACAGCACAGCTCTGTGTGGGCTGCTGTGTGGCATGTTAGTGTTTCCAGGAGTGTTCCATCCTACAGTTCTTAAATCATCAGTGTGCTTGCCAGTTCCTCCTCCTCCTCCTCCTTCCTATCCTAACAGTTGCCTGGGACAATTGGACAAGATGCAGCTCACGAACAAGCACTCATTGATCATGGTATGGTTGCTGGGAGTCAATTGGATTGAGAGGGAACCAGAGAAGGAAAAGATAGCGTTTCACAAAACAGGGGGAGCAGACTAGAGTGAGAAAAAATATTAAAAGCAAACATGGGTACCATATTGTGCACAGAACTGTTCTAAGCTCCTTATACGCATCCATACAGTTAATTCTTGCACTAACCCTTTTAATGACGTAGGTATACACATGAGAATACTGTAGCGTATTTATAAAGAGTGTGGACTTTGGAGGCTAATTATGGTCCCAGTCCTAGCTCCTCTATTAACTCCTCTGGGCCTTCAATTCCTCATTTACAAAAATGAAGCTAATAATGCCTGCTTCGTACACGTTTCCTAAGAATTAATGTTTTGGTACATATAAACTATGCAAAACAGATCCCAGTACATAATAAGCATTCATTAAGGATTACTATGATTATAATTATTTATGCATTAGTAATTGTATCCTTTTCTGCAGAGCCTGGCCATGGCTGTAGTATATTTCCACCAGGGACAGTGCAGCCTGACTGTGGACAGTCATGTACATTGTTCTGTCAGAGACACCTGAAGGTCATTGCCAGCTGCCCTCTGAGTGACTTTAGGGGAGCAGACACTCTCCTTGCACTCCCCTTGTGAGTCAGCAACACCAGCAGCTTCTCACACTGTTCAGTGGCAGATTTTGGCTTATGTTTCAAGAGCATTTCAACCTTTTGCATTTTATTACCATAAACTGTTCAATCCCTTCTGTTACTAGAAGCAAATTGGGAGCTAATTAAACATAGTCTTTCTGGGGGAAAAAATCTATTTGGGTTTTTCAGAGTGGGACAGGCTCTACTTTATAATTCCTTCCTGGGAATCTCCTGCTCCCACTTAGAACTCTTTAATTTATTTATTAGCTCAAGAAACATACCCATGAAAGATCCCGTGGGTAGAAGAACATAAAGGGAAATAAATTACATTTCCTTCTTAGAAGCCATATCCATTCTAATGCTCAGGAGACTAAGGGATTCAGCCCATCTCTGAGTTCTTGTGGCTCCTTGAATCGTTTACAAATTTTTCAGCTATAACTTGATATCTGTGTTTTCATGGGTGAAGATACTTAATTCTTAATTGTAATTGCATTGAAGTTCCAGGCCATGCCATATATATTCTCTCTTATCATATACGGGCGTTACTGGACTCATCCTTTCCCTTATTCAGGCCTTCCTACCTTATGTGCACTGACACTGCTCAATTTCCTGGTAGGAGAGTCAGTTTTCAACAATGTCTTTGATGTTGCCATTTTATGCTCTCAAGTCACAGAGTCTTGTGAGGGTGGGGGGTGGAAATAGAGCCTTGGATTTCAATTCTTTTTGTATGTCCTTCATTGCTTTTCTTCACCTCATCACTTGAGACATAGAGACGACCTTCTCACTTCCTTGTACCCATGGGAAAAGGGATACAGTCTACCAGTAAATGACTCATCATCTAGACTTGGGATTCCCAAGATTTGATGTGTTCCAGGTTCCCATGTGTCCTTGAGAGGTACAAGGACCTTGAATTCATAGGCTCAGCAAGGGTGGGAAGGTTATGAATGAAGACATATATCAGCACAACTGTTCTGCAGAGGTGTGATTATGTTGTCATTAATACAATTCAACGCTGTTTAAAAATGCTTGTGAATGAAGAGTGGGCCTTACATGTATTTTTTTGTCTGTGTGAATGGAAACAGTAAAACATACTAGCTTTAGATCTCCAGCTTTGCAATTTGAAATAGATGCACCCTGATCTGTGTAACCTTAGCAAAAATTACTGAACCTCCCTGAACACTCATTTTAGTTTGTAAAATGGCTATTAAAGCACTTTTATCACAAGACTGTTTAAAGGAGAACAATGTATAAAAAGTACGTCTTATAGTGCTTGGTTACCGGTAAGGATACAGCAAACGATTATTCCTGTAGAAGTCAAACTCCTGTCAGGTGAGCATCCACATCTTTTCAACGTTTGAAATTCACACACCAAAAGGGGGTGTATTGATCTCTAGACTGTTTCAGACCATGCCATCCATCCTCTGTACCCTTTGTTCAATGCCTGCAGGGTGAGGCTAATGCCTTTAACTCATCTGTGCTAATGGTTTAATTTGTTTCCTTTCCCAAGCAACCTTTGCATTGTAGCAGGGAGATTTTCAGTGCTTAATGAAAATAAAGGACTGATGTGAAAATTACAGGCACCTGGCAGGGTGGGCAGTCCCCTTAACACTGTTTGTGGAACTGTGTGTATCTGTGCATTTTCCTTGGCAAAGTCAAATTTTTAGATTTTCCAAGGGTATGTTTTATTGATAAAATGTTTCTTTTTTAAATTTCTGAATTAGATGATAACCGAGGGCTGTTTAATGGACATATCTATAAATTTTTTCATAACAGTGTATTTTTAATTTTATAGTCAAATGTTTTATCAGCAGAATATCAGTCAGTTAATTAGCAATGCTAACTGACATAAAATGCCTGAGTTTTTCTCTGGCTGGTTTGGGTCAGTGGATAGAGCATCGGTCTGTGAACTGAAGGGTCCCAGGTTCCATTCTGGTCAAGGGCACATGCCTGGGTTTCAGGCTCGGTCCCAGTGGGGGGAGTGTAGGAGGCAGTCAGTCAATGATTCTCTTTCATCATTGATGTTTCTATTTCTCTCTCCCTCTCCCTCGCTCTATGAAATCAAATTTTTAAAATGCCTTAGTTTTTACTATGGACTGGTGAGCTTAATTGGAGTTATTGTGCTCTTTGTCATAAACTAAGAGAAAGAAAAAGGTGAAAATGAGAAAGATAATGATAAAATGAAAGAAAATGAAAGGTAATCAAGTTGAATAAACTGCCTGCTCCTCTTTGAGCTAAGTGATCTTCCCCAGACATTTTTGACCTCTTGATATGAGCCTCTCAGTCCCCAGCCACCTCCCCCTTAGGTCTCACTTCCTCTTCAATCTCTGCGTCCAACAAATAGTTATACTGATGTCCATTATGTGTCTGCATCCTAAAGACAAGGAGTAAAACTCGGAAACAACAGGAAATGGTATGAATTTTGCAGAAGCTTATTCTTGTGTAGACAAGGCCAGCCTTACCTGGAGGCAGGCTGAATGGCATGTCACATTTCAAACTATGTTTCTCCTCCATTATCTGATGTTGGGACCTGTAAGTCACCATAAGTTTGGCCCTGCACCTTGGTGTCCTGACACCAGCTGAATTGGTATCATAGAGGTTAAGGACACCTGGAAGCCATTTCCAGACTGTGACAGCAAATGTTTAATTTTATATAGAAGGGATTGTGAGTCATCTTAATACATCAATAAACTTGAATGAAATATATCCCCATCCTCCTCCTACTAGAGATTTCAAAACATGAATCCTCTGTCCCTAGGAAAGCCCGATGCAAGGAAGAGAAGATGCAGTGGAGACAGTGGTCTTAATGGAAATGTGATTAAAACATCGTTTGCAAGTTTTAGAGAAACATGGGTCTATATGAACTGATCACTAGGTTTTGGGGGGGGCTCTGAGACTCAAGCCTCTTCAGTTTCATGACTCAACAGGATTTCTAAATACCTGATCTTTCAGTTTCTCTGTCCCTGGGGCTCAGACCTTATTCCTTTTTTTCCCCCTTTCTTTGTTCTGTTTACTGTTTATTTCCTCCCTCGATAATCTCAATAGGCTTTTAGGTTTTAAATACAGTCTATATTCAGATAATGACCAATTTTTTTTCTCCACTTCCTGGAGCTTCAGAATCATGTATCTGTCTTCTCAGTATCTCTACTCAGATGTCCAAGAGACTACTCAAACTTGGCATCACTACCACTGAACTCTGGGTCGTGCTCATTAAACCTTTTCTACCCATAGGCTTTTTGGTTAATGACAACTTTATCCTCTTAATTTGTCACACCAAACATACAGGGTCATCTGGACTATTAGGAAATCCCGTGCTTTTCAAATAACTACAGAACTTGGTTCCTTCTTACACACTTCGGAGCTACTAACTTGGACATAGTTAGTCTTCACCATCCTTCACCTGGATGAGGCGCCTCAGAAAGGCCTCTCTGCTTCTTTCACTCCTGAGGTGGTTTAAAATGCAGCAGCCTTCAAAATGCAGACCTGATCTTGTCATTCCTCTGTTCAAACCCATTTCACTCCAAGAAGCCAAAGGCCATGCCTGGCTGAGAAGCCTCTAGTGATCTGGCCTCACATGATCAAACTTCTCATACCCTATCCCTTTCCTGGTGCTGTAGCCACACTGGCTTCTGGGGGCTTGTTAACACACCAGGTGAGGGTCTCAGGGCCTTCATCCCAGGTGTTCACTTGGATAACTCTCTTCCCTCCTTCAACTATTTCCTCGCATCTTTCCTCCTCGATGAGGCTGCTCTGGCCACCTTACTCATTAATGCTACATTTGCCACCCTACCCACCCAACATTCTCCATCCCTTCTACTCTGCTCTGCTTATTTTGCATTATCACAATTTACTAACAGCACTAAGTTTGCAAATTAATTATGTTGATTGTTTATTGTCTTACCTTCCTACTAGAATGTATGTTTTTTGATGGTGTGGCCTGTGAACCTAGATAGAAATTCATCTAATTCCCCCCAAAACAAGTGAACTAGCAAACCTATGAGAGAGATACTACCATTTTTATAGATTCAACAACAACAGCACAACACACTGAAATAGACTTGAAGTAGCTGCCATGATCACGGAAGTAGAGACGGAATTCAAACTCAGCCTCCAGATGCTGTACCCTTAACCAGGATGCAGTATCATATCCTGGTGTGGAGGGAAAAGGCCGATGGAGTAGGGAACTGATGGTGTGTGCCCAGGAGACTGTTGCTGGCTGCTTCTGCATTCCCAGTAGGCTGTCACATAGCTAAAAGTTTCAGGATAAAAAAAATAAGCCACTTACTCATATGGAGTATAGTTAAACTTAATAATCCCCCTTTATTGAGTCATTATATATTCTATGTGGCCACATTGTGTGGCTCAATTACCTTCACCAGAAGAAGAAATGTGTGTAATACCCTAGGCTATCATTTGGTACTAATGAGAGACATAAAAACAACAACAGTATTCCCAAACACATTATTATAACAACACATTGTTTTGGAGGTCAAAGTGTTTTGCATAATGTAAGAATCACCTGAACTCAGGTGGGAAAACCACTGGTGAGGGAGGTCAGTAGTAGTAGAGGGATGGTTTATACAAACTGAGCATTAGAATCTATTTGTGGTTGTCAAGTTTATTTGGGAAGTAAATTAAAACATATACAGAGTATAATGATTCTTTGTCATGCCTTCACCATTTCTGAATATAGATGAATGGGAAAGAATTTTACAGGTGTGCAGTGGGGCTGAGATGAGCCATTTTGAGTTTATCTTTCTGATAACCCACATACCTTTGCACATAAATACACACACATGTACACATACAAACACAAACATGGGTATGTTTCTAGACTCTTGCAAAAAGCCTTATATCTGGTCTCCCAGATGTCCTTCACTCAGGTGTCTAGCACATTGCCACAAAAATTACCTTTCAAGAACTATGCCACTCTTCCATTTAAAATGCTTCTATACTCCCCTGACCTACTATAGGAAGCAGACACTTTTCTCTGAGGCATCCAGTCATTCAGTCTGGGCACACTCACTGTTGATTCTGCGTCCCTTTCTTCTCCCTCCAGCCCTTGCTACATCTCTGTGCTCTTGGCCCTTGTTATTACAGGTGTGCAGTCTCCTCTGACTCTGTCTAGTCCAATTATACCCAAATTTTGAGAACCACCTTGAACATTACCATTTCTGGGAGGCCTTCTTGGCCAAATCTCAACCCCCTACCAACTTCTGCAAACAGAAAACTAGGACACTGTGGAAATAAGTTTTGTTCTGGACTTGCACAGGACTTCCTTCACACCTCAAGGGCAGTGGTGCTGCTGGAATTTTGTAATTCCGTGTGTTCTAGAATGATGTGGACTGTTTCCAAAAGTCTCTAAGAGCTGGAAATCCCCTTCGGTGCTTGTGGAGGTCAGTTAGTAGTTAAACCATCTGGTATCTGTGTGTCTAAACTGTTCATGATGCAATAGTTATCGGAGAGTTGACTTGGAGGAGCCCAGACCTGATGAGAGTAAGTGTGAATGGAACATTTTCTAGAGTCACATCTATCTACTCATTTCCTTATCATGTCGTTCAAGTAGCACTTATGGAGGCCAGTTTCTGCCAGGCACTGTGCTGGGCACTGAAGCCAGCATGGAGCACAACGCTGGCCCTGCCTCCAGGACCTTGGTGCGCAGGGAGCGGTTTTGCTGCAGGGAAGTACATGCTAATAATCACAGTGGTGCCCTGACCGGTTTTGCTCAGTGGATAGAACCTTGGCCTGCGGACTCAAGGGTCCCAGGTTCGATTCCGGTCAAAGTCATGTACCTTGGTTGACGGCACATCCCCAGCAGGGGGCGTGCAGGAGGCAGCTGATAGATGTTTCTCTGACATAGATGTTTCTAACTCTATCCCTCTTCTTTGCTCTCCGTAAAAGATCAATAAAATATATTAAAAAACGAAATAACCGCAGTGGTGTTGGGCTCCATGGCTAGTTCTTTAGCTACAAGAGGAAAGGGTTTGTTTTACTCCTTTCTGTGTCTCCTATTGTTTTAGTCAATGTCACTGGCATCGCAAATGCTTCTGCACAGGGCGGGGTACAGTCAGTAGGGAAGGAGCTAGGGGGGGAGGGAAGTGTCTTGTTTGCCAGCCTAAGGTACAGTTTCTGACCCCAACCACAGAAGTAAATCGCAATCTTCTTCTCGTCTTCTCTTCAAGCAGATATTACTGCAAACTCTGGGAACAAAGGCACCAAAACCAGAAGTAAGAAAAAATAAAGAAAAACAAAACGAAATAAACTAAAACCCCTGGCCAGCAGCCTGGGTGTGATTACACCATTGAAGAGGAGTGGTCCCTGGTGATGTAAACCCTCAACCTGTCTTCTTATACTTAAGTGACTTCCAAGTCACATTCTTTCGAAGGCTCTGGGAATTGAATGGAGAGAAGCAGAAGACATTTTGCAGGACCATAAGGATCTCTCTTTTCATTTTTTAAATATTTTTATTCCTGTGAGGCTCTCGACATGTCTTGCCCTTATTTAATGCAACAGTGCATGTGGGGTAAACTCGGACTTGCATTGTGACAGTCCCTCGGCAGTTTGCAGCATTGAGGGGTGGAGAGTAGAAAGGAAGACTAAAAAAAGCTGGCAGTGTTGATTGAAATAACAACTCAACTGTGACAGCAAAACCTGAGTCTCTCCCCACAAGCAGAGGGGCCCAGCAGGTGGGACTGGTTCACAGGATGTGATGGGCACCATGTAGGAAGCTGGGTGTTTGCTCTCCTTGCAAACCCAAGCACCAGGCTTTCCTTGAGAAAGCTGAGCCCTCAGGCGCCTGCATCCAGTGCAGAGGATGCACTGGTATAGTCCTTACCCTTGTCTTTACTGTCAGCTAAAAGCCAGGAAAAGGGGAAGATGATGGAAGGTTGTGCTGTTCTGTCTCCATCATCTCAATATTCAACAGGTAGATTCAGAGGAAGACTAGCCTCAAGTAAAGAACAGCCAAGCTGCTGAGGGCTGTTCAATTTTTAATTCCAAAACACTTTACCTCCCTTTCTCTAGTTATTATCTATTTTCAAAGCCCTGAAGTAAAGGGATTGTCTAAGTCCCGTTTATTGTCAGCCATTCAAAAGCTTCCAAGTAGCGTGTCTAGGAGAAAGCCAGGAGTGAGTTCTTAGAAAAATTTCCCAGAAGCCAGTGATCTAGATGTTTTGCATTGAGGTGAGAAGTACTAGCAATAGAAAGGATGGCTCACTGATTACAGCACAACAGCTCTCTGTCCACAGACTCTGAGGCTCTTTATCTCCCCACCCTTTCCTTCATCCCCCTGCACTGCCCAGAGGAGCGCTCCCCCACCCCCCACAATGCATCCTGTGCCCTGAGGTGACTGCATTTACTGCCCTTCCTCCAGTGGCTTCAGGTTTTCCTTCTGTGAGGGAAGGGCCCAGGAGGGCCTGTGACTGCTCCTCCTGTCTGTCTGCCCCACTAGAGAGCCTTCTTCCATATGCAGTGCTCTAGTCTTCCTCTTGAACACCCTACGGTAGGTGGAGAAGCCTTCTGCAAGTAGGTCCACATTATCCTGGGGTCTGCTGACACCCTAGCCCACATCTGGGCCCTTAGCAATTTGTTTGATCTCTTAGCTGATTTCTAACCTGTGCATCGTGTCCACAGAACATGTTCCAGGGAAGCATGCGTTCCAAGTGAGCAGGTGTTGCCATCCCTTCTCTCTTTAGAGGCTCTTGTCTTCCCTTACATTTGGAGTTAGTTGTTGCCTCTGCATCTTCAGCTCTCTGATAGAATCAAGATGGTTGTCAATTTGCAGTGTGTGTGTATTATTGGTTTTGGTGGATAGGCTGTTGCTTTTTCCAGTTTTCTCCATTCTAAGTGGAAGACAGAAATCAACTTAAACGTTGATTGAACTCAGTTTGGAGGGTTATATCTTAAAGAGATGCTTTTAAATTGTAATTCTTCCGGAGGAGAGTGATTAGGGTGTTCTTTGTCATAGAAGCTATCATAAAGAAACTAGAAATATCTAAACTGAAGATAAAAGGCCTAAAGAAAGAAGTCTTTAAATACTCTTAGGATACCAATCTGGGAGCAAGATTAGACTTAGTTGGTGTTACTTTAGAGGACAGAAGTAATGGGTGGAGATTATAGGGAAGCAGATTTCTGTTCAATACCAGGGGAAAACATCTTATTAAAGAGAGCTATTAAAGCTGGGTAGAGTGCTTTTTGAGGTTATGGACTCCTCCCCTATATTTATTTTATTTTTAAAATATATTTTATTGATTTTTTACAGAGAGGAAGAGAGAGGGATAGAGAGTTAGAAACATCGATGAGAGAGAAACATCCATCAGCTGCCTCCTGCACACTCCCTACTGGGGATGTGCCCGCAACCAAGGTACATGCCCTTGTCTGGAATCAAAACCAGGACTCTTCAGTCCACAGGCTAATGCTCTATCCACCGAGCTAGGACTATCTATTTATTTAAAATATATAATTATTGATTTCATACAGGAAGGGAGAGGAGAGAAGGAGCAAGAGATAGAAACATCAATGATGAGAGAGAATCATCAATTGGCTGCCTCCTGAATGCCCCCTACTGGGGATAGAGCCCACAACCAGGGCATGTACCCTTGGCCAAAATTGAACCTGGGACTCTAGTCCACGGGCTGAAGCTCTATCCACTGAACCAAACTGGCTAGGGCTGGTCTTCCTTTCTGACAGAGTTGAACTTGCATGGAAATTTGTCATGATATTTTAAATATAGTTTTAGAATTCCATTAGGAGTTTGGAATAGGAAAACTCTGATTTATATTCAATTCTTATTACAATAAATAGACTCCTTTTATTCATTCTCTCTTTTAAATTCTCTCTTTTAAATGACTTTCAGATACTTATGTGGTGACATGAAGTTGTGGCTTAAGTCAGGGAACCTACATCATAGTTTTGAGCACTGAGCTATTAAACAGGGTTTTTTTTCACTTGGTTCAAAATGAGTATCATAAGTTATAGACAGTTAACGTTAGTGGTGTTTTCTGCTTGAACTGTAATCTTCATCAAAATGCTTGGAAGTGAGTATTAAAACAGGAGGCAGCTGATCGATGTTTCTCTCTCATTGATGTTTGTAACTCTCTATCCCTCTCCCTTCCTCTCTGTAAAAAAATCAATAAAATATATTTTTTTAAAAAGAAGTAGACTGAGTTAAATCATGTAGGGTAAAAAAATGTAGATGGGAGGAGAAGAGGGAGTGAAGGTTATTCATGTACAGTTAATGGGGCAGTGAATATGTTAGCATATTTCTATTAAATACTGGGAACACACACACATGGAGGACAATAAGCTGGTATTAGTGCCTATTATGTAATCAGTAAAAACCTAAAATGGTAGGACATACAGAAGTGAGGTAAGATATAGTCATTTTCATAATGTGGTTACAACTTTGTTGGGGTGCCAAAAATAATGTACATGAAACAATTAGAAAACAATTACATAATAGCAAGTGATTAGCTACTAAATGGTGTGGCTAATGCTAATATGTTGTATGAGTTAGTAAGAGAGGAGACCAAGAAGGCTGGACAAACCATGGATAGCTTCAAAGAAGTTATAGGACCTTATGAGACATAGAAGCTTTGAATGGGGATGATGAAAGTGTGGATAAAAAGCCTTTTTTTTTCTTAAGTCAGAGCATTAAAGATTTGCCAATGAAAATCAGTGTATAGGATGCTGGGCCATTAGGCTGGGTGGCTTTGTAAGCCTGAAAGAGATCTGATGATACGTAAACAGAAATTTTAAGAAGTATTTGCGAATGTGATTAATAGGAAGTAAATTGAAATTGTAGAATAATTTACTTGTATAAGTAGGGACCTCATAGTCCCAATTATATATGAATGTGCAAGTTGGACAGTGAAGAATACTCATAGGAAAAAACTGAAATTCGGTGCTAGAAGACAGCTCTTTGGATACCATGAAACACTAAAAAGATGACCAAGTGGGTCCTGGAGCAAATTAAGCCAGAAACATCACTGGAGGCAAAAATAACAAAACTGAAGCTGTCTTATTATGGGCACACCGTGAGAAGGCAGGATTCTTTGGAAAGGACAGTAGTACTAGGAAAAAGAGAAGGGGCAGCAGGGAAAGAGGAAGACCAAATATGAGGTAGATTGAGTTAATAAAAAAGTTAAAAAGCCATTGACATCAGTCTTCAGGAGTTTAGCAAGGCTTTTGATGACAGGCCATTGTGGACATCAGTCATTCACAGAGTCACCAGGAGTTGGAGTCAACTCAGCCACATATAATACACACAAGTAGGACCATAGGAGAGCCTGACTCATGAAATTCATTTATCCAGGTTCTGGAGCCAGAGCTACAGGAATGACAGGGTAGAATTACAGGCAGAAGAGAAATATCTGTGGTCTAAAAGGAAAGCAGGAGTTCTGGGTTATCATGATCGCAGTGTTATTCAGAGCTATTGATGTCACTAGCCCTGTGATTCCATCGTTGCACTAATATCAAGTCTCCTCCCTTTCTTACTGACTGCGTTTAATAGAGCCCCTTGCTGCATAGCTTCCAACTAAGTTCAGACAATGCCAAGCATGAGTAGTGAACTAGCAGGGGTGCGTAGGGGGAAGCCAGGTGTGTCTTCCTTACAGGAATGAGATTGGACTTTCCACCCTTTTCACTGTTTCCTTCAGGCTCCCAGCTCCTACGGGGAAGCCACACTGTGTTCTATATTCTTCCAAAGGACAGGCTTCTGGGTTCCAGAAACACCACTTCTTCCCCTGTCTCTCCAGCCTTTGGGCCATAGCAGCCTTTAGTTGTGGCTAATCTCTGGGTTAATTAATCATCCCCTGTTTGGCTTCTCGTTTTTTTTAATCACCAGTGTAATCAAGTCTATATCTGAAAGTCTTGTTTAAAATGTATAGAAATATTCATAGTTTCTGGATGAACCCTGGCTATGGAATCATGGATAAACCTTTCTGGCTCTGGTTTTCATATCTTTAAACCTGAAAATATGAACTAGTTACTTGGAATGCTTGTAAAAATAACTGATAACCTCAGATAATCAGATATGTAACTCGTATTCCAAGAGTTTATCATTGTGTAATTCTTTCATCTGTATAAAACTTCCCACGTGATCGATATGTGGTGCTCTTTGGGACATTTGCTTAAATGGAAGTTTTTTTAAAAAAATTATTTAATGATGGTAGGACTTTAAAATGGTGGGAATTGACCCAACATAGGTCAGCCTCTTAAGGATCAAGACTGATAATCTGCATGGAGATGCATGGAGACTAGAAGAGAACATGGAAGATTTCTTGTGAGAAAATCAAAAAAGGATGGCAAGAATTGTAAGTGCATTTAGCCCCAAAGACTGAGAATTTGGAGCTGAAAGGTCAACAAGCACAGAAAAGAGAGGCGTCCTTTTTCTTAGCATTTGCTAACACCCGCAGGGTCATCTCCTTCATCTGAATTTCCATCTCTTTAGTGGCCAAGACCACCCTGTTGCCTTATGAGTGTCTACTTCAATCACATGACAGGCAATTTAGAATTTTTGTAATTATCTAAGGATTAGCAGTGAAGTAGCCTTTGTTCGCTCCCAATTGAATGCGCAATTTTACAGCCATAATTGGAAAGATTTCCAGTAATTTGTGGTAGTTGAATTTAGTAAAAGGAATGGGGTGATTTTTGTTACTTTAAAATCCATTCTGAGGTCTTTATAATCCGTATTTGGCAGAGGCATGAGATAATCTCTGGTAATGTGGGTTTTGGACAAGATTTTCCTTTGTGACACAACTGCAGACAAGATTGAATGCATCCTATCCTGCTTTTTATTTATTCTCTCTGGCTATTATCAGAGAGAATCATTACCCTTCACACTATAAGGCAGGACCATTTTTGTGCCAATGAGGAATCACTGAGAGTAAGTCTTGCCCCAAATTAACCAGAATTATTTTTTAGTATGTGATTGAATTATTAAATAGTTGATTATTAATCCAGTGCCAAGTCATTGAAAATAATGTGTATTAGATGATTAATTATGCCAGTACTGTGGTGTGCCTTATACAGACACTTGCAAAGGCACAGATTTTGCTTTCCTTGGTTTATGATCAGAGCCAGACACCCTGACTCCCACATACAAAGCAAATAGGAATAGAATTTCAAACTCTTTGGGGTGGTACTAACAAAGCATTGGTACTAAAACAGATGGGTAGATAGGTATCTAGTTGCATAGATGTATGTGTGATACAAATGGCCATGGATAGTCTATGTCAATCCGATGAAAAAATTCATTTAGTTTGACACATTTGTAGATCAACCCTAATGGGACCAATATTCTAGCATCTTTGGGAGCTATAATGAAAAGAAGAAGTAATAACATATTTCTCAGTTTTCCACTACATTTGCAGACCAGTTATAGATAGAATAATAACAGAAGTACAACTGTTTGTTTAAACTTTATAGGTGTCTTAGTAGTAAACCATTGAATTTTGAACTGAATAAAAAACAAAGGCAACATTCCCTATAGAACACTAACTTTGTAAATCAATGGCACTAGACCAATGAGGGCTGACATTTAGTCTTGGTTCTGCTAATATATAATGCTAGCCTGCCTTCTGTTGCACATCTATAGAACACAGGAGTTGGACTGTAGTGGTGAGTCTCCTAGTCTAACAGATAAAGTCCTCCAAGTCCATGCTGCTCAATTTTGATGAGGATATGCATTTTACTTTTATCCAAATTTGGAAATTTGAGTTTGACAGAGCTTTTGCCATAGCACAAAGTGAAGAATGACTTACTGTGAATGAAAGACATGGCCCAATGTGAAGCCGTAGTCCAAAGTAGAATTTGGGTTTATTGGAATGTGTGATTACTTTGCCTCGTCAATATTTAAAATTAAATGTGGTAAACAGTTTGATATTAATAGCTAATCAGTGCTAAAGAGTGACCAGTAAGTAGTATAACGCCCATCAACAATTTATTTCATTTCATTACTATTTTCTAAGCCTGGTTTTTGAAATTCCTGTTTATTTCCTAATCCTTTAGAGCCATTTTCAGAAATTCTAACATTCCACCAACAAATAAATGCCTGACAACCACTGTCATAGAGGCTTTTTAAGGTCCCATTAAAGCTCTTAAATTTTATGATACTGCATGTATCTAATACACATGAAAAGTTCCACTTCTCTTCAAGTTATCATTCAACAATGTAAGCAAAAATAAAGACTTCCTCAGGCAATTAAAATCTAAGAGATTTTATTGCCAGTATACCTACATTAAGAGTATTTAAAAGGAAGTCCTTCAGGGAGAAAGGGTATAATACCAGATAGAAATATGAATTCACACAGAGAAATAAAGAGCCCCCAAAAGGATAAAGATATACATGCATATATGTAATATTTACTAGGGGCCCAGTGCACAAAAATTTGTGCACCGGCCTGTGCTCTCTCACAGTCTGGGATGCCTCAGGGAATGTCCACCTGCTGGCATGCCTGGCAAGCCTGGGTGAGGGGCTGATGGCTGTTTGCAGGCTGGCTAAGTCCCCAGTGGGGACCCTCACCCCATTGGGGTGTGGCCAGCCTGGGTGAGGAGCTGAGGGCTGTATTCAGGCTGCCCACAGTCTCTTCAGGGTTTGGGTCCCTACTGGGGTGCCTGGGCAGCTTGGGTGAGGAGTTGAGGGACATTTTCAGGCTGCCCACATCCCCTTCAGGTTTTGGGTCCCTACTGGGGTGCCTGGGCAGCCTGGGTACAGGGCTGAGGGCCATTTTCAGGATTTCAGGCTGGACACAGCTCCCATTGACCCAACGTCCCAGCAAGACTGGCTGGAAGCAGGATTCTGAGGTTTATTTAAATTCTATAAATGAAACTGTTGCTTTAAGCTGAGGCCTAGGCAGATAACGAAGCCTCCTGTTGGCTTCAGCTGCGTGTCTTCTGTAATTGCAACAATGTTGCTTTAGTAGACACCCAGTAGGCATAGGCAGGCAGTTTCCTCCATCGCTGGTGCAACGGAAGCCTCCTGTTTGGTTCAGCTCCATGGCTTCTTTAATTGCAACTATGTTGCCTGGGGGACAGAGAGGCCCAGCCGGCATAGCCAGACAGTTTACTCCTGGTGCAACGGAAGCCTGCTGTTTACTTTGGCTCTGTGACTGCCAGCCTCCTTCTTGGCTGGGTTATTTTGCGTACAGCCGCTCTGATTGGCTGGTGGGCATGGCTTAGGTATCCTGAAGAAATGGTCACTTTCAATATTACTCTTTTATTAGATAAGATATACTTACTAGTGGCCGGTGAATGAAATTCATATGCAGGGCGGCAGGGGCAGGGGGTGTCCCTCAGCCCAGCCTGCACCCTCTCCAATCTGGGACCCCTGTGAGATCAGGCCTGAATCGGCAGTTGGACATCTCTCTCACAATCTGGGGCCACTGGCTCCTAATTGCTCAGCTGCCTGCCTGACACCACTAACCACTCTGCCTGTCAGCCTGATTGCCCCCAACTGCCCC
>PVJC01015424.1:20154-35179 GCA_004026665.1 Murina feae
CCCTGCCAGACTGCTCACCCCCAACTTCCCCCCCCCACCTGCCTGATAGCCCCCAACTGCCTCTGCCTTGGCCCTGCCACCATGGCTTTGTCCAGAAGAACATCTAGAAGGTCTCTTGGTCTAATTAGCATATTATCCTTTTATTAGTCTATTATACTTAATCTTTAAAAAAGTTGAGTGTTTAATGAAAAAATGTAACTGTGCTTATTGTATGATTTATAATAGACATCCCAGTATGATGTATGTATTCAGTGGCAGAAAACATATAAGTACATTATTATAATATTTAATACATCTGAAGTGATATAGTATTAATCAAAGGTAGACTTTTATAACTTAAAAAATGAATTTTATAAACTCTAAAAAAGCACTAAAATATTAATAGTTTCAATAGTGAAATTATAAAAAAAGTCAAAACAAAATGCCAGCAGAAAGGAATGAGGAGGAAGATAAGACAAAGAGAAACAATTAGCAAGATAAAAAGTTGAAATTCAAACATATCAGTAATTATATTAACTGTAACTAGCCAAAATTCCAAATAAGAGGCTAAGACTGTGAGATAGAAGAGCAAGACTCTATAATATCGACACCCCCCCCACTTAAAATTAAACATATAGTAAAATAAAAGCAAAAGGATAGAAAAAAGATACCTTATAAATATTAATATGCAAAGTAAGATTCATAATATGGAACATTGTAAGAGATAGAGAGGAACAATAGATAATGATAAAGTACCGATGCATCAAAAAGACTTAACTGTTCTAAATATACGTGCATCTAAGAAATGCTTTAGATTAGTTCAAAATATATAAGAAAAAAACTAAAAGAATAAACAAATCTATAAATATAGTTAGAGAAACTGTAACACTACTTTCTTATTAGATGAAGGAACAAATAGAAAATCATCCTATATAATAAAAGACTAATATGCAAATTGACCAAACGGCAGAACAACTGGTCACAATGATGCACACTGACCACCAGGGGGCAGATGCTCAATGCAGAAGCTGCCCTCTGGTAGTCAGTGTGCTCCCACAGGGGGAGCATTGCTCAGCCAGAAGCTGGGTTCACAACTGCCGAGTGCATCTGTGGTGGCGGGAGCCTCTCCCACCTCAGCGGCGGCAGAGCTAAGGATGTTCGACTAATGACTTAGACCTGCTCTCCTTAGAGAGTGGGCCAAAGCTGACAGTCAGACATCCCCCAAGGGCTCCCAGACTGTGAGTGGATGCAGGCCAGGCTGAGGGACCCCCCCACTCGAGTGCACAAATTTCATGCACTGTGCCTCTAGTCAAGTATAAAAAGTCTGGCCCTATGGTCCAGACTATTCTTTTAAGGATGTTTAATGATCACCTGAACAATACCGTCAGACAGCTTTGATGAATGAACTTTATATGACACTCCCTAAACTTTATATGACACTCCAGACTCACAACTGGCGAGTGCAGCTGTGGTGGCAGGAACTTTATATGACATCTGGGAACTTTATATAACAGCAGAGTATAACTGACTTTAAAATGTACAGTGAATGTTTACCAAGATACACCATATTCTGGGCCATAACAAAAATCTCACTAATGAAAATAATTAAAATTATGAAAATATGTTTTATGATTACAACAGCATTAAAATCAGTAACAGAAGGATTCTTGGAAAATTTCCAAGTATTTGAAATTAAACATTACATTTCTGCCTAGCCCATGGGTCAGAATAAAAATAACAATATTTTGAACTGAATAAAAATGAAATACAGCGTAACAAATTTTGTGGACTATGGCTAAAACAATGCTTGGAAGAAGATTTTTATGCTTATTAAAAATCTAAGAAACTCTAAAATCAATCTCTAGTAAGCTTCAGAAAGTTCACATTTCATAAAATTGCACACTAAGAATTTATTTTCCATACTTTTACCAACATTACTCCCAAATTACAAAGAATTCATATGTTGGTTTGGTATTCATTATAGTTTTTAAAAAGGGTTTGAAATACAACTGTTCATTAAGCAAAAAATACCAAGCTAGGACTGTTATTGACAGAGAGAAAAATTTTACTGAATGGCCACTTTTCTACCTAAGATGTCTCAATCTGAATTTATTTGGCTACACAAAAGAATGTCATATATTTAGTTTTTCACTTGCACAATGTGTTTGTGCTATAGATGATATTTTAAATTGAAAATTTTGTTTTAAATTATTTTTACAGTGAAGATTAGTTTTAGTTCTTTTTATATTCTGCAGTCTTTTATGTAATGTACTAGTGTATGTTTTGTAGACTGTTTAAATACTGGATGTCTTCCTCCAACTTTAGAAATACAAAACCAGTGCTTTACACTTGTGCATTGTTTTAAAGTCTATTAAAATTGTCATTGAACTTTAAAAATAAAATCAATAAGATAATTAAAGTACTTAAGAAACTAGAAAGTGTAGAGTAAATTAAATTTAAAAAGAGCAGAAAGAAGGAAATTGTTCTATATATATAATATATATATATATATATATATATATATATATATATATATATGTATTCAGAAATCAATGAAATTTTAAACTGAATGACAATTATGATATCAACAAAAACTGATTCTGAAACCACTGATGAAACTCCAGCCAGGCCAGAGAAAAGACACAATTTATAACTATCTGGAATAGAAGAGGAGATAGTACAGATCTTACAGATAGTAAATATATATTAAGGAGATATTATGAATAACTTTATGTAAATAAAAATAATAACATAGATGAAATGGTCAAACTACTTGAAAGACTAGAATTACCACAGCTCACTAAAAAAGATATCACTTCATATCTATTATAGAAATGTAGTTAAAACTTTTTCACAAAGAAAATTCCAGGCCCAGGTGGCTTTGGCTTCACTGGTGAATTAAACCAAACATTTTAAGGAGAAATAATACTAACTCTTTCCAACCTTTTCCAGAAAATGGAAGACAAGGAATATTTTAAAACTCTAAAGCAACCAAACACAATTCAAGAAAAAAATGTACATCCAGTATCTCCCATGAACCTAGATTCCAAAATCCTTTGCAGAATATTATAATATAAAATCTAGCAATATCTTAAAAGGAATATATTAAAATATCTGCAATATATTAATATATATGCAATATATTAATGCATCATAATCACATGTTATTTATACCAGGAATACAAAGTTGGTTCAATCTTTTAAAATCAGTCATTTAATTAGACTTATAACAACAAAATAAACACACACAAATGTGATCATCTCAACAGATGCATACAAATTTGACAAAATTGAGTACCAATTTATGATGAGAACTCTTATCAATATCCAAATGCAAGAGAACTTTGTCATTCTTTCAAATGGCATTATAAAAATCACCTATGGCTGACATCCTACTACTATACAGTGAAAGACTGAATGTTTTTCCATTTAAGACTGAGAACAAAGTGAGAGTTTCTGCTCTCTTCACTTCTATGAAGGTAGAAATAAAAACAGGAAAATTGGTGGAAATTCTGTATAGGAAGTAGTAGTTCTTATCTCACATAGATGGGAAAATTGTTGTTTTCTATTGTAGCTGAAGATTGAACATGTATTCCTGAGATAAAGTAGAGGACTGCTGAATATTAGACAGGAAGTACATATGGAAAATAGTATGTAAATAGCTCCCAGAATACAAACAGTTAAGGTTATGCTTACTTGGCTCAGTAGCATCAGAAGTATTGGGTTTGGATTGACACTTACACTCACGAAATGCAATAGACTGCACATGACATTAAGAAAACATACAGCCCTGACCAGTTTGGCTCAGTGGATAGAGCGTTGACCTGTGGACTGAAGGGTCCCAGGTTCGATTCCGGTCAAGGGCATGTACCTTAGTTACAGGCACATCCCCAGTGGGAGGTGTGCAGGAGGCAGCTGGTCGATGTTTCTCTCTCATACATGTTTCTGACTCTCTATTCCTCTCCCTTCCTCTCTGTAAAAAAACAATAAAAATATATTTAAAATAAAAGAAAACATACAGAAAAAGGTACCAGTATAGCACAAAAATTTACCAGCCACTGTGTACTTGGGAGATGCATGGTCCCCAAAAGACAAACTTGTGTGAGCTAACACCATCTTAGCCCAGGAAACCATCAACTCTTGGATCTTTTTAGCTATTCTATAATGTTGAGGGGTAGCTTCTTTAGTGCTACATGACTTGCACCCAGTGTCTAGTGCAACTGCATCTCACTGTTACCAGTTATGCAGTACAGTTCCAACAATGAGGTACTTGTGTTTGGTTTCGTACATATACTTAATCTCAGCTAAATTTTAGCTTATCTTGGATACAGTGTATCGATAAAATCCCTCGAATTAGTGTTGCAAAGGGTTTTGAATTTAAGGTGAAATCCTCAAGCAATCCTGAGCCTAGAGAAAAGGTCACAAACCACACTGGGAGACAATTCTCCAAGGGTCTCATTCTTCTGTATGTCTTGTCAGCAGAGAGACTGAATGCCTTATGGTCCAGACTATTCTTTCAAGGATGTTCAATGATCAGCCTTTGAAGATATAGTGTCTCTCTGTTAAGCAAAGGAAGACATGCTTATTGTTCAATGTAATAAATAAAATGTTTGCTTCCGGAGAAAAAGTTAGACATGCTTAGTGCTCGCTTAGAAAATAATCCAGAATCCCTAAGCTCAGGGTCTCTCTCCTATAACTCCAGCCACAGTAGATGCGGGTGTCTATCTGATGTGAGCACAGCAGCACTCAGAACCTTATCTTGTTTAATCCTGGAACCTCAGAAACCATGCATCGTATTCCTTTTGTCCTGTCTGCTGGTGATAGTACAAGATCATTAAGCCAAATATTAACTCTGCTGCTGTTCTGAAATGTTTCTCCTCTGATTTTTCCTGTCATGGCAGGAAGGCATGCTTCATAGAAACAACATTCAGTTTTGAACAGATTTCCTCACTCTTTTCATACTCCTTGTCTTAACACACCTTAATCTTTCCCAAAGCTCGTCTTCCTTTCCTCCTCAGTACTCTGCTAAGGAAACACTTGTATTCTCACATCTTGCATACATTGAAATCTGGTGATGATCTTGAATTTTTTCAGCTATTTCCAGATCATAAATTTTCTATAACCATGAAATAATTTGCCCTCTGTAATATGCGCCACCCAGCTATACCACTGATTATCTGACATACTCCTGGTCATTTGAAAATCCCCTCGTTATGGTGTTGAGAACTTTGGTTTGGGTTCTTGCTTTCTTTCCATCACCATTTTTGCCAGCATCTATGGCAACCTTAATACTCATATTACTCATGTAAACTTATTCAATAGCCTGACTTTACCCGTTTGAAGATCTCTACCTGTGCCTATAGGTTCCTGGCCTCATCCTGAACTTCTTTTTATACAAGGAGAAATGCAACATACCTGGGAAAATCAAAAAATGTCATATACAATGTCTGCTTTCAGGATTCTCCAGGATGTTCTCTATTTTATTTTTATGTATTTATTTTTTTAATCCTCACTCAAGGATATTTTTCCATTGATTTTTAGCAAGAATGGAAGAGAGAGGGAAAGACAGACAGATACATCAATGTGAGAGAAACACATCAATTGGTTGCCTCCTACAGGAGCCCCAACCAATGCCCTGGGCTGGGGAGGAGCCTGCAACCGAGGTACTTGCCCTTCGAACCCAGGACCCTTTGGTCTGCAGGTTGATGCTCTATCCACTGAGAAAAACCTACTAGGGCCCTATTTTATTTCTATTTCAACAAAATTGGTTCACAGAAATTGATGAGACCTCTCTTCCTATCTTCTATTATAGCTCATTATTGTACTTTACTTTCTTTCTCTTCCACTATAGCTTCATGATGCTTCTTGGAACATTGTTTGGATAGTATTTTCAAAGTCCTCTGGCTATTATACCTAAAAGACTTCTCTCTTCTTTTGCATTATGACATGCTACTATTGTGGCCATGGTTGCATGTAACAGTTTTATGTGTTTCACTTGTCTCTTTTATAGTCATATAAACACTACCAGGTCTATAGCTTTGTCTAATTTTTTTAATGTATTTCCAGCACCTAGAAGAGTCCAGGGCCCATATTCATGGCTGAGGAAATACTTAGTAAATAGATTAATGAAACAGATTACAGAATGAAAGACCTACAGTTACTAGTATGTAGATTGAGGTGCCAAAATGAAACCAATATGTCTTGACTTGAAGGTCTTTTCCTTAGGGAAGTTACAAGAAAGTGATCAGCTCTGAATTTGACATATCAATCACAAGTTTGTGATTGTGTCTCCTTGGCTTACTCCTTGAGAAAACTGAAGCATTTAATTGAAAGTAGGTGACATGATGAATGTCACCCATTCCACAAACTATACAGTACAAATAGAAACCTGAGTCTAGTTGCAAATTTGTTGCCTTGAGCCTCTAGTTAAACCATTGCCCCTGAAAATGTTTTCTCTTCACAATAACATATTCCAAGTCTGGAAAAAAATAGACAAATAAAACCCCATTCTAAAAATCAAATATAAATCCTTCTACAATCTTTGTAACCCCAAACAAATAGATATTTTTTACCAACAGATCAAGAATTAGAGAAGTGGAAGTAAGTAAGAGAACCAGATTTTTGTCAGAGGTCATATTTCTTTTACTTTTAAGTAAAATATAAGTATTTAAAGTATTACTTTGGGGAAATCTCATTTCTCTCACCTTCAATTTCCCAACTTGTAAAGAATAGCATGGCTTTAATATGGATTCTAAACATCAAAAGTACAGCATGAGGAGAGAAATTGGTACACTAAAAATGAGTTATACAAATATGAATTATATTTATACATTTACCATTCACTTAGCATTTCATAAAGGTGAAAAACAATATATCATATCACTGTAGCATACTTGAATTATTTTGATATTACAGAAGACTAGGAAATATTGTCCTTTTATGTCACAGTTTCTCTCTGTGTATACATGTGTGTTGTAATTCAGATGTGCTTCCAATATCTAGTTAAGGAAAAAAGTTTAGTTTATTTTTTTTCCTGAGATTTCTCAATTTTCTTCTAAATTTTTGCAAAAGTTTATGTTATTTCTTGCTTGTGTTGGACATGTCTATTTATTTCCTTTTTTGTGCCAGTTAATGACTAAATATTTAAAAAACATGAACACTATGACAAAAGTAAAAATATATTAACACTTTCTTACTGTCCTTATATGTACATGACTCAAACTGTAAAAACTTAAGATTTCAATGTTTTAAGTCTACAACTGAAAAAATAGGATAGATTCTAGAGACAACATTCAGAAGAAGGAATTAGGATTTGAGGTTGATGTGCCAGCAAGTGTTGAGTTGTGCTGCATCTAGAACGACAGGCAGGAACCAGTTGGGATGTAAGCAACTGCGTGTTACATCTGGGACTCAGATTTGTTGTGAAAATTGGGCCATATAACTGATGACTCTTTTCAGCTTCAGGAAAATATGTGGATATATTGTCTGGGAGAAAAGAGAATAAGAAGGGACATTCCTGTGAGTTAAACATTATAAGAAAAAAATTCAGAGATGGGGCAGAAGGATTATACTTTATATATCGGGTCAGATCTGGTTATAATATGTTCTATTCAGGCATAGTACTATGTGTTTTGACTACTGAATATCTATTCTCCCTTCTTTTGTTCATGATGGCCATGTGCCAATTAAAAGATTCTTCACCCCGGACTCCTTTAAAGTCAGAGGTGGTCAAATATCCTGTGGCTAATGATATATAAATAGAAGTTGCTAGGTTAGGCTTCCCAGAAAATTATTTAGGAAAACAGACTGAGCAAGAATGTGCTTTCATCATTTTCCCCTGTGACATTTTTTCTCTTCTCCATTTTCACAGAAAAAAATCAATCAGTGCCTGAAGTGTAACATACAGACAAACAAGTCAGTGATGTTTCACAACAGAGCACATGCATGCAGACAGTACCCAGAACAATACGCTATATTGCCAGCAGCCCAGGAACCTCCTCATCCTCCCTCCCAGTTACTACCGCTCAAAGAGTAACCACGATCCTGATTTTTAAGAGCAAAGAATAGTGTGTCTGTTTTTATTTATTTTTAAAAATATTTTTATTGATATTTTTACAGAGAGAAAGGGAGAGAAATAGAGAGTTGGAAACATCGATGAGAGAGAAACATCGATCAGCTGCCTCCTGCACACTCCCTACTGGGAATGTGCCTGCAACCAAGGTACATGCCCTTGACCGGAATCGAACCTGAGACCCTTGAGTCCACAGGCTGATGCTCTATCCACTGAGCCAAACCAGTTAGGGCTAGTTTTGTTTGTTTTTAGAGATCATATGAATAGAATCAAACCTTTTGTATTCCATTGTGTCTGGCTTCTTTTGCTCAACATTATGTTTGTGACATTTGAGTTGCATGTACTGTATCTGTACATGGTTTACTCTCATGCTGTGTAATATTCTATTGCATGAATAAATCACATATTATCTACCTGCAAAAACGAACAAACATTTTGATTTTGTGACAACAGAAGCCAACAACCAGAAGGTTCCAGGATCAGAGGTAACATGATTAACTGTCTTACCAGCCCAAACTGCCAAGTTCTATTGAAGAAAAATAAACACATATTAAACCACTGTAGAAGGGTTGTCTGTTGGTTGCACATCCAAGTTTGACCTTTCCATCACTTTAATGAGTTATTCCATATCACAGACTGAGGATAAACAAGTCATCAGCTCACATGTACACACACACAAACAAAAACAACAAATTAAGAAATAAATTCATATAAGTTGTATGGGACCTTAGGGCTCTGCCTCACAGAGCTACAGTGAACCAGTCCTCATTGAGAGTCATGGGTGTGGGATGCATAATCCAGCCCTAGCATGAGCATGGAGATAGGGAAAAGGAAACGAGGGGCACAAGAACACCTTTGCTTTTTAATATGTGCTCCTCCTTCAGCACAGTCACCATAGCACATCCAAGTTTGACTTTTCCATAAACAGTAAATATCTCATAAACATGGAGGAAATTAATTGTGATGGATGCATGGATGAGTCTCCTAGGAGTGGAAATTAAAGTTTGTGTGAGTAGTAAAGCTAGGCAGATATGTAAGTTGAGTGATTATCTATATCCATAGTCCTGATATAATTATTAATAACTACTCCTTTTCTCTCAAAAGGCCCTACTTTGGACAATAAGGACTGTGATCCCCACTTGCAAACATGCACAAAAATAAGATAATTTGGATCTCCTTTTCCAAAGTTTTGTGTGACAGATGGGGTGGCACAGTTCACATTTCCTTTTGAAAGAGGACAGACACAGTGTCCTGCTGTGAGGAGTGTCACTGCTAACCTCTGCCTGTGAGACCTCTTTAGATCCAACTCCTGTTTTGAGAAGCCCTCAGCCATTGACTGAGCAAGGTGGTGGAAGCTAAAGCCACACTGTTTATAGGGTGGTCGCCTCGGTAACTCAGCAAGATGATGTCAGAAGGGCTGTGACATTTCCCCTAGCACAGCACACCTCTGCCCAAAAATTCTTTGCCCCAGGAATTCCCTTGTGGTCTTTGTCCAGTTGCATCATAATCTGATGAATCTCCTCCTTCTCATCCTGTCCTTTTCCATCCAAAAACATTTATTGTTTGCCTGTGTCAGGGAATGTTGCCAGACAACTCAACTCCATCTTCTGTAACACTTTCTTTTGTATTCACTTATGGGTTAGCAAATTAGCAGCACTGAACTATTTTAAAGAATCCCAGTTCAAATCAGATATCAAGTGATTAAATGTGGGGCTTTTTGATGTTCAGGGTCCAATGGCATGAAGCCATAAACCAGCATGAAGGCCCATAGCAAAAGGAGTACTTTCTCAAAGAAAAACGGCCAATGAGAACTTGAAAACTCCTTTGCTGAGGGAAAACTACCCTTGAAATCCAGGTTGCTCATGGTCAGACATGGATGTTATTTTTTTTTCCTCTTTTTTCCACTCTGCTTTTCTGCAAGAGAAAGGAAGCTGAGGCTTGAGCGGGAATTTATAAGGGCAAATATAACCTTTGGTGTGATGCACAGTAAGCTGAAAGTTCAAGGTGTATCATGCTAGATAAATGTCAAAAGCCAAATAAAAGCCTCGATAATAAGTTGTCCAGAGGCTAAAATCCATGACCCTGAAGCATGGGAAAAGGACTGATCTTTAAAAGCAAATTTTAGCCCAAACTGATACTGTCCAAAGTGGTTAAAATCTTGTGATAACCTTGGGGTTGGGGTGTGATGACTGTAAAAAAAAGAGAGGGGAGAGGAGACTAATCCAAGAGGTACCTAAATTGTACTAAGAGGTTTGTTTTGATTTAGATCTTGCTCTGAAAAATTGTAGAGTGGAATCAAATGCAATAAGTATTGTTGACGCCCCCCATTCATATGTTGAAGTACTAACCCCTAGTCCCTCTGAATGTAACTGTGTTTGGAGATAGGGTCTTTAAAGAGGTGGTTATGTTAAAATGAGGACATTCTGGTGGGTCTTAATCCAATACCACTGGTGTCCTTGTAAGTAAGAGGAGATTAGGACACAGACACAGAGGGAAGTTCATGTGAGGAACAGAGAGAAGAGAGCCATCTCCAAGCTACATGGGGTCAAGGGAACAGAAATGCATCTACAAGGGAAAGTCTGCAGGTGAAAAGCCCAATAGAGATGACTGATTTCCAGCAAGAATATGTTCTCTGTAATATTGGTGAAACAGAGCACAGGAAGTAGGAGGAGCATATATATGACCATGCCTCAAGCTAACAGTGGGACTCTGTGCTGTCTTCCATCCTCACTTTGTTTCCCTAGTCACCTTTCCCTGCACCTGGCTTGGAAGGTGCTTGTATGGTCTGAATGCTCACACTTAAAGTCTCTAGGAAACATTGAACTGCAATGTAACTATTTACTACATAGGATAATTTTCTCCAAATTCTTATTTTGATTCCTGTAGGATATAGTCTTCAGCTTATCCTCTTCTTTGTTAGAATTAAATCTTACAGAGTAAAAAACAAAACAAAACATTTTTCCCATTTATAAATGCTAGTGAGGTACTTGCCCATCAACCTAAGAATAATAATCTGCTTATAATTCCAGACTCACAGAATCTTATAAGAATAAAGGCTCTGTGGGTTTGTGTTTATCTCAAAGAAACAAGATAATGTGTGAAATGTGTGCTGAGTTGACTCATGGAGACTGTGGATTACTAATCCGACCTGGAGGGATTTTGAGTAGGTGGACTTTGGGGGCCCAGGACTCATGGAGAGATGACTAGAGTTGAATAGTTCAGATTTTGCCAAATTAATCTTCTCTGAGTGAGCACTCTTGTTTTCATCCTATCAGGTCTGCTAGAGATGAGGCTCCATACAGCCCATTATTTAGACTTGGAGACCAATTAATTTGGGTCTTTCCTCCTGCTGCCACCCACTGACTTTATGAGCAGCTCCAAAGCTAAGATGATTAAATCACCAAAGATGGCGCCTTCCTGTCTCTCAGCAGAGTTTGACCCACAGGTACTATGATGGCAGATTATTGTAGCAGCAAAGGCTTAGTCTGAAGTCCTGTAAATAATCCCTAATGTTTTTCAAGGGCTTGGCAGAGGACAATAAGAACATGGGTTGGGATCTTTGGCCCACTCCCATGTGCTTTGCTGGGCTTAGAGCATAAATTTTCTTTTGCTTATGGCAGAAATGAATGAATGAATATAAAACATTTTTTAAAAAAATAGATCTGAATTCAAAAGTACTTTTACCTCTATCCATGATAGGGACCTATAGTCAAAAATAATCAGTTTCGCCCTAACCAGTTTTGCTCAGTGGATAAAGCATCGGCTTGTGGATTGAAGGGTCCCGGGTTCAATTCCGGTCAAGGACACAGGCCCAGATTGCAGGCTAGATCCCCAGTGGGGGGCGTGTAAGAGGCAGCCAATCAGTGATTCTCTCTCATCATTGCTCTGATAAATTGTGGAGTGGAAGCAAATGCAATAAGTATTGTTGCCGCCCCCCATTCATATGTTGAAGTACTAACCCCTAGTTCTTCTGAATGTAACTGTGTTTGGAGATAGGGTCTTTAAAGAGGTGGTTATGTTAAAATGAGGACATTCTGGTGGGTCTTAATCCAATACCACTGGTGTCCTTGTAAGTAAGAGATTAGGACACAGACACAGAGGGAAGTTCATGTGAGGTACAGAGAAAAGAGAGCCATCTCCAAGCTACATGGGGTCAAGAGAACATAGATCCTATCTTGAAGCTTCTCAGAGTTAGCTTCTCATCATTGATGTTTCTATATCTCCCTCTTCCTTCCTCTCTGCAATCAACAAAAATACATATAAAAATAATCAGTTTCATATGTCATAGAGCAAAAAGCCTGAGCAGTTCCCCCCAGTGAATGGTTTGGACCATTTATTGTTTTGGAGACCTAAAAAAAATGAGGGTTTTCTTTTGCAGTTGAAGCATTCTTCCATTGTTTTCTTTTTTACCACCATAGTGAGTTTGGGCAGCTTCCCCTTTATGGTGAGCACACATCTTAGTCATCATTTTCTCTACTTCTTAGTTATGAGGCCTTAAAAAATAACTGACCTACATTACTATAGCCAAGTCAAGTTAACTATATTCAAAGCACATTGCATGCCTGTTTTAATATATGTGCTGTGCAATAACACATTGAATAAAAACAGGGGCTAACTTCTTGCCCCAATATTTTATGCCCTAGCTTGATGGTTTTGGACACTGGCTTATGTATTAGCATCATCTGGGGAGCTTTTTAAAAAACATTTTATTGGTTTCAGAAGGGAAGGGAGAGGGGGAGAGATACATAAACATCAATGATGAGAGAGAATCATTGATTGGCTTCCCCCTGTACACCCACTACTGGGATGAAGCCTGCAATCTGGGAATGTGCCCTGACCAGGAATCTAACTGTGAACTCCTGGTTCATAGGTCGATGCTCAACTACTAAGCCACACAGGCCAGGGATGTGGAGCTTTTCATACATACCATGCCCAGGTCACTCTCTCAGAAAGCCTGAGTAAATAAGTCATCTATAATGGGGTTCAATTATTGGTATTTTCAGTTGTTTCTCTGAATCATTCTTATGTGCAACCAGAATTAGGAATAGCAGGTAGTTGGAACAATCAAGTATGTGTGTGTGTGTGTTTGTGTGTGTGTGTGTGTGTGTTTTACAAAGTGCTATACTAGATAATAATGGAACTTGCATAAATTTAACACATATATGTAGTATGCTGACTAAAATAAAAGAGTTTATGCATAGAATTAGGTCATTCAGTCTTCTGGAAAATGGAAACTTAGATACACCTTTGCTGCATTGTGGGTTCCTTGTTTTTTTGTAATTCTCAATTAGAGTTATTCTTCTTAGCAGGATCTAGATGATTTAAAAAGCATGGTTCCTATCTTGAAGCTTCTCAGAGTTAGACTCCCTCATATAATGTTTAAATATTTAAGAAGGTTTCTCCTGAAGGCGATTTCAAGCTGCGTTTTTAAATAAATGTTGAAACATAGATGAAATTGGCTGGTTTGGGGAAGTATATGTGAATAGAATATTGGAAAATATGAGAAGTAATAAAAGAGGAGATTGGGGAAAATAACAGGACAAACATGGCCCACAGCCCTGTGGAGGAGCCCATGGCCAGGTGCACCCCTGACCTCCTGGTCCCTTTACCTTTTAGAATGGGTTTCAGATCATCTCCTTTAGAGTAGTCCATTTTCCATCATTTTCAATGCTCCTTTGATTCTACTTTACTTGATGTATGAGTCATCTAATTATTAGTTTTATTGTAATTAAACCATAAGTTCACAAAAATTATTTCATTAAAAGAATTCTGAGATTACTGGTGTTTCTTTAAATAAGACTATTAAAAAGATAATTGTGTTCATTGTAATAAATTAGGAGAGCATATTAAGAAATTTAATCACCTGAAGTTCTGCCCCTCAGCACTAATCAACATCGATATTTGGCCATCTTTATGAAAGGCAAAAACTTCAACTCTCTAAAAAGTCAGTGGAGCCAGTGTGGATCAGTGGTTGAGCATTGACTTATGAACCAGGAGGTCACAGTTCAATTCCCGGTCAGGGCACATGCCTGGGTTGTGGGCTCCATCGTCAGTGTGTGGCATGCAGGAGGCAGCCAATCAATGATTCTCTCTCAGCAGTGTTTATATATTTCCCTCTCTCTCTCTCTCTCTCTCTCTCTCTCTCTCTCTCTCTCTTCCTTCATCTCTGAAATCAATAAAATTATATTTAAAAATAATTTTTAAAAATCAGGGACAACAAGATGGTGGCATAAGGTAAACACCGTAAATGCAGCTGTGAAAAACTATTTCAGAAAAACCACGAAAAGAATACACGGACACCACTCACACCCACAGGAAGGTTGGCTGAGTGAAAATCCTACAACTAGAAAAGAGTCTGAGACTCAGAGGAGCGGTGGAAGCAAAGTACATAGGTAAGGAGGCGCGTGCATGGGGCTCGGGGAAAGGGCTGGTGCCGGAGGTCGTGGTTCTTTTCCAAAATGGAGAAAGCCACAAGTTCCCAGCGGCTCTGAACTCCAGTTCCAGGCAAGTTTCTGAGGACCCAGACACCCAGAGAAGGGGAACTGACTGGCACTGGGAGGAAATCCAAAGCGGGTTTCTCTCAGTGTTGCTTGCAGCAATTACCATGGGACACAGAGACCTGGTGTCTCTCAGCACAGGGCTGAGAAGCGCCATACCTGTTTGCTCCGCCCTGCCCTGCAAACTCCCTGAGGCCCCGCCCCTCCCAAGCTGCATCAGAGGCTTTTGCATATAAAAGACTGAGTAGCCTAAGGCAAAGGCTGAATCAACACCTCCTCAAAGATACAGGAGCCAGCCTCACCCAGTGGCCAGAGTGGGACTAACCTAAACAAAACAGATCCACAAGGAACACACTCGGGGCAGATGCAGTGAGCATAAAAGCCCCACTGAAACAACTCTAGCCCCATAAGGGTGTCTCCAGCACAGAAGTTCTCCCACTGTAGACACAGCTGACTCTCATAACCAAGTGGCTTAGAG
>PVJC01015425.1:0-35079 GCA_004026665.1 Murina feae
GCTCTGATTGGCTGGTGGTAACAGTCACATTTGCATGTTTCGCTTTTATTATAGAAGATTACTAGTGGCCCAGTGCATGAATCTGTGCACCTTGAAAGGAACTGTGCGCCACGAGGCTGAGGAGGGTATAGGGGTGGGTCTCAGCCAGCCTCTGCATCCCTGCCTCGCCCCTCCCACAATGGCATCTGGTCCCCTCTCTGCCAGCAGCCCCAGTCCCACACACTGATGCACTGACAGCTGGCCCCTGCTCCCACCCACTGACGGTGCTGAGCAATTGGGACCGGCACCAGCAGTGGGTGCGAGTGGCGGCTGCTGCTCTGATTGCCCCTCAGGAGAGGAGGAGGTGGAGAAGTCCGAGGGGCGATAGGGCCAGCAGCCGCAGCTCCCACCTGCTGACGGTGCCGAGCGATTGGAGTTGGGGCCGGCTCCATTTGCCTGCAGCCAGCAGTGGCTCCGGCGCTGGCAGGGGCTGCAAGCGGAGCCAGTGATGGCAGCACATGTGAGTGCCGAGCCGGACCGTGGCACATGGGAGCAAATAGTTTTCAGTAAATACAAGAGGTTAACCCCAATGACAGCGACCAGCCCTCTGTCTTGGTCTGGCATCCCCACCTACCTGCTCCACCATCCCGCCGAGGCTATGCTCCCCATGTTCCTTGCTCTGCCACCTGCTGCCGACTCCTGGCATGTTCTGTGCATGCCCAATGCATGTCATAGCAACCCGTTATTCGGTTGTTCTGCCATTCAGTCTCTTTGCATATTAAAGTTTTATATAGAGAGATATTTATAGGAATTACAATTTTACTCTTGCTTTGGTTAACATAAAGCCCACATCCATAATAGCTGTATGTTCAAAATGGCTAAGACATTTTTTTCAGAATTAATCATTAAAAATAAAATCAATGCTTTCATTTATTTTTTATATAATTTTTCAACAACATGTGTAGCCCATTACCCTAACCTAACCTATGTCCACTACTCCTGCTACCAGCCTGCAGGTTTTCTGAAATGCAATGTAGTATTCTGGTGATTGAAATGTGTGTAAACATCATCCATTGGAGACCATAGTCCTATAAATAGAAAGTGAGAAAAAAATGAAAATGGAGTGGAAAATATAAAAGAATGGAGAATTAGGAGTGATTTGTAACCACAGGGCCCTACTGGCTGTGGTAGAGGAGAAGATGCTAAGCAGTACCCTCTACAAAGTATTCCTCTGGGCACTGTCTGACCGAAATCCAACAAACGAGTTTCATGTAAATCAGAAAAGAAAAAACACATCTTTTTCTGTATATAAAGAAAAGTGGAAAAAGGCTGTATGAATCTCAAAGTATTCTTTTTTGTGATAAATACTGTAATATATATTTTATTTTAAAAAAATCTTTGTTGTTGAAAGTATTACATATGTCTCTCTTTACCCCCCATTGACCCTTTGATCCCTTCTAGCCTGCCCTCACCCCCCACTCCCAGCCTTCAACACCCTATTGTTTGTGTCCATGGGTTATGCATATATGCATACAAATTATTTGATTGATCTGTTCCCACCCACCCACCCCTGCCTTACCTCTGAGATTAGACAGTCTGTTCCATGCTTCTGTGTCTCTGGATCTGTTTTGTTCAGCATTTTATTTTGTTCACTAGATCCCACATATGAGTGAGATCATGTGATACTTGTCTTTTTCAAAGTATTTTTTCCTTCCATTTAAAATGTGTTGCTTTTTTGTGTGCTGTAATACTAATTGTCTCAGAATCAGTAAAATTGTAACCTAGTTTATTTTAAATGTGGTGACAAGAAACGTATTGAGAAATCAGCCACAAAGCAGTAAAATTGATTGCTGGTTTACCTGGTATAGCTTTGAGTTCTTCATTGAGCTAGGTAATAATTGATTGCTAAAAGTCTTGTGGCAGTTGTTAAAAATTGATAAATGCTAAAGCGGGCTCAATGGTTTTTAGTTTCTTAAGAGTTGTGGAGCCTCTATATTTCTCTCTCATCACCAGCCCTAGATCATGAAGTAAATTTAAAAGGCTTTTGGTCTTTTTCTTCATAAATTACATGCAGCTAACTCAGGAACCTTGTAGCTCAGTACTTCATGGGAAACTTTTAGTTAGATGGACAGATGTGTGATTTATAAATGCAGGTTATATATTGGGTAGTATTTCATTGCTTTAGATTCGCCATGCTAATGAGAGAAAAGCCATTTAATAATATCTTTTAAAATGACTAAGAATCACTTCAAGTTTGTTCTATAGAAATTGACAGAATACTAAAAACGTGTATTGAAATTTTGACAGTGTTTCTCTTATTCAACAATTTATAAGCATAGTTTTTAGGCAAGTAAGAAATTAAAGGATCACAAAATCTAGCTGTTTTATTCATTTATTTTTATTATTATTATAAAAAAGCTAAATATTTTCTCAAAGTCAAAATATAAAATAAAATTATCTAATTGTATACTTCTTCATATAACTTGTTACCTCTAGAAAGATTGCTTTTAAAATTAGTTAATGAATTTAAATTATTGTGTCCAAATAAATGTGCCCATCCTTTATCAGATAATTACAGTTTTTCAAAATAGTTATTTTACAGTTTTAAAAATATTTCAAATTATATTTAATCACTATAGAAGAGTTTTATGCCAACATATACTGTCATACTTATTTAATAAAGTAACAGAACTAGAAAATACTCTCCAAATTAAATTAAGTTAAAGTTTATATTAATTATTAAGCATTTTTTAAAATAAACTTTTTGAACTCATGGTTAGCAATAATACAGTAAATGATTTAAAATTATATTATAGTTCTTATAATTTTAGTGTTTAACATAAATGTACTTTGAGAGTAGTTTTTTAAAAATCTTGATATATAAAGAGCCAGGGTCCATTACGACCTAAACGTCTGATGGACAACCAAACACCAGTCTAGGATCCCGGCTGACACTGTGAGAATCAGTCCTGGTTCCTGCTGCCTGAGGCATAGTGGCGGGAGGGAGCTGTGGGCCTGACCCCCGCAGTGTAGCAGTGTCAGGGAGCTGTGGGAACGGAGCCATGCTGCCATCGGACTGGCTTTTGGGTCCCTTCTCCCGCCCACAGGCTCCAGAAAACCAGAGCCATGCTGCCATCGGACTGGCCTCTTGGTCCCTGCCCTCTGGGAGTCAGAGCCATGCTGTGATGGGACTGGACCCTATCCGAGGGGTCCTGGATTGTGAGAGCACGCAGGCTGGGCTGAGCGCCCTCCCCCTCCCCCCCCCATGCATGAATGTTGGTGCACCAGGCCTCTGGTTACTTTATAAATGCATAAATATGTTCTCAGGTTCTATTTTGAAGAATTATGTGACATTTTTCTTTAACACTTTAAAAGTAATCTGTGAGATAAACTACCTGGAAACAAACATACAAATGCATAAACCTCCCTCCTGCTTTCCTCAGACTGACTTTTTCTTTGCTTTGCTTTTTTTGTTTTGTTTTGTTTTGTTTTTTGCAGGCAGAGGTGGGTTACAGCCCAGTGATGGACTTGATTAGGTTATGACCTTATATTCCTAGTCACCAAGTCCCAGGGAGGACCAGCCATCACTTATAATATACACTGCTTGAGCAATTTGTTTTTAATAGATATATGGAGAAATAATAACTTAAAATGCTCCCTCAGGTAACGTGCAATAGAAGGCTTGGCCCTCTTAATTTGAAATGTCCAAAAATTAAATCAACTGACTGCTCTGCAAATTTCAGAGGATATGAGAGGAAGACCATTTTAGAACCTAGGGACATACAAAACAGATAAAGACCTGATCCACTATCTCATAAACCCATTATTATATTAAATACTTATAAATAATTCAAATAGACTTCTTTCAGTGAGGATAAAACCAATAAAAATGGCTTTTGTTCTCAAAGTATAAAGAGGTCACCCAAGAATATTCTGTAAATATCAACAGACACACATAACAACAAATACGCTAGACCAGCAGATGATGTTAATATTCTCAACAAGACTCCCCTAAGTCTAGCACTGTACAGAAATAGTAATCTCCTACTTGATTCTAAATACATTTTTCCAAGATAGTTATTTCAAGCTATTATGGTTGCAATTTGGTCAAATGTGAAAGATTTAAAGACTTAAGATTTGACTTCATCCTTGTTCTCAGTAATTCAACCTGTACTGGCTGAGGGCCTACAAGAAGACATCTGTGCTTTGGTGCAAAGTGGGATTCAGAGATGGATGAGATAATATCTATGTCTAAAACATGGCTGTTTCTGAGGAGAGGGCGAGAGGGCTCAGTAAATGTTTTGTTGTTCAGGCAGTGGCAATGGCAGTAGACTATCTGTGGGTCACTGTCAGTTATAACAATCTGAGGAGAAACCATTCTTTTTTTAGATATGTTTTTTATTGATTTTTAGAGAGAGAGGATGGTAGAGGGATAGAGGGAGAGAAACTTTAATGATAGAGAAACTTCACTGATCAGCTGACTCCTACTGGGGATTGAGCCTGAAAACCAGGCATTTGCCCTGACCAGGAATACAACTGGTGACCTCTTGGTTCCTGGGTTGGCACTCAACCACTGAGCCAGAGCAGCTGGGTGAAAACATTCTTGTTTACTTTAATAGATCATACAGAGAAAATGGTTTTTGGAAAGTTTGGGCCAGTAATTAATGGCAAACTATGAATGGAAAAATAAAATTAATATTGTCAGAATATCAGAAATTATATAGTAAGTAAAATAAAATAAACACTTTTATGAACATGTATAAATGATTGAAAAGAAATTCACCAAATTTCTACCAGTGGCTTTTTATGGTTGTTGAAATTGCTTATAATTTTTTAGTTTTTTTTAAAGGTATACATTTCTAAACCATCTACAATGGACATTTATACATGCATATTTATTTCTACCTATATATTTGCCTAAGAATTAGATTGTTACATGGAATTATTTAAATTAGTTAATAAATATTTATAATATTAAAATAATTACTTTCTGACATTATGCTATATGTATTTTTTCTTTTATGTTTGTAAAAGTGTTATTTTTTAAAGCTAGACTGAGCTCAACTACTACATGGAAGAACTTGGGCTTACATTGGAGAAAATTATTTAAAACCTAAATGAGAAAAGTTATTTAATCTCTGTGTACCATAATTTCCTCATGTATATGTAGTATGAAGTCAATAATAGGACTTCATAAAGTGTCTGTGAATTTCAGATGAGCTATTAGGTGGAAAATAAATAGAAGCTATTAGAGTGACTCAATAGATCTTACCACATGTACTCAAATTTTATATATTCTGTTCTTTCATACTATCCTTCAGTTGTAAAATATCTCTATCAGGTATATAATATAAATAAAACTATCACATGAAATTACCTGATAATAATAACTACTTTCCATATAACTGCTTTATAGCTAGGTATTAATGACTAAACATGATTCTCTTGTATCGCTAACAAAAGAACAATAAAGAGCTCATGCTGACGGCGAAACCAGAGAATTAGAATAGGAAGAGTCTAAAGAAAGAGAGGTAGAGGTTTCTAAGTTTTTTTAAATGTGTGAATAAGTTCATGATTTTTCCAATGGTTAACATTGATGTCATTTCCCCAAATCTCAATGCAGAATGCTTCATTTTCAAATTTACCTTCTATAAACATTATCACAAACAGTATTGTTGCCTTTATCTTATACACTGGAGATTCCATTAAGAACACACCAAATACATTCCTGCAGGACGTACATTCCTTAGGAAATAGATATAAGGGGAAGTGAAGAAGCACCTATTAAATGTCTTCTGTGCATCCTGGTGAGTCAGCTACCATGGTTTACATAACCTTATAGTATATAGGATGAAGGATATAGTCAGTAAGGACTTCTATGTAATAAATCTTTTAGAAATAGACTCAATAATTTTATTTTCTTTTAGGTATTACTTGAAATTGTATATTCTTTTTTCTTTACCATCAAGGTGTAAGTTATAAGGAGAAATAATGAGACGGCATTGATCTTTTGCCCCCCACTTCTGTTGTTTTTTACCTGAGCTCATCATGGCTCTAATTCAGGATCGTCCAAGGTGCTGAGCTGGCCAAGATGGGTTCTCACATTAGCCATTCAGGAGCCGTGATTGAAGTCAGCCAGGAATGCTGCCAGCAGATCAGAGCACCCGTGAGATTAGCATTCCATGGGCAATGTCAGAACTGTTTTAATCTGGAGTAACTGACTTGGCCAGGGTGAAGGATCAGTAGTATCTTTTAAAAAATATAGCTTCACATGATTAGTTGCAGAGAAGAACATTCAAGAGCTAGGGGGCCCTTGAATCTCCATAAACTTCGCAGGTTTAGGTGCTCGGAAATGGATTTTGGAGTGATTGCTGTGATATTTGACAACCTCAATATATCACTCACTTGGGCTGCCTTTCAGCAAACTTTCTGTGAACAGAAATCATGGACGATAGATTCATCACAAAAGGTCACGGCGTTAAAGCCTTGCAACATTACTTTCTGGCAGAGTCACCAAAAGCTGGAGCCTTATAGCACCCTGACTGTTCTCTTTCTAAATTAGGACCATATGCACATGCACACCTTTACACACATGTACACATGAGCACATAATATATTGCAGAAAATACTGTAGCCAAATGTGTAGCCTAGTTTTGGGTATTATACGATAGCTTATGGCATGCATTTTACATTCCTAGCCTCACCATTGACTTAGATCTTTCTCCTATTGTCTCATTTTTCCCTTCCAACATATTTTAATAACACCAATTTTAGCGACTTTAAATACTTTGGGTGGTGGGACAACAAAGATGGTACAAATTAAAAATTAAATTTTATAAACTTCTCTGTGGTCCTAGGTAAACAGGGGCCTCTTTTGTGAAGACTAATCAAGTTTATGAAGGGATATAAAATCAATTACTACAAGAAACAGTTATGAATTGGAGCGTTTTGGCCTAGTACACAGGGGACTACTCTTGGAAAGGCCTGACCCGGCGACACTGCTTGACCCCGCTGCTGTTTTCAACATCCAGCTGTCAACTAATATAGGAGAGTCTCAGTAGAACCAGCACTTTAGGCCACCACTGACTTCATCCAGAAATTGCTGCTCTCACCATCTCACCAGGGGATGGAGATTTTGAGGTCAAATTTTACAACAGGGCTTAAATCCCTCTGTGCAAAACATCAGTCTGTCTAGTAATTGGTTTCCTCTGTGTATTTGTTCATACTTTACCTTCATGCTACCTCAGACTCCTTTCTCTTGATTTCTCCAAGGCACTACACTGTGTCTTTTGGAGTAAACCCTGAAGTAAACATTTTTCATATCCTCAACCTTATCACTGAACTTTCACTTTTTCTTCTTAAAAATCCCTGGAAACAATGAAGATATCACAAGTGATTAAATGTGCCCATATTCTACAAGAATAAGGTCTGAAATAGGGTTGGCAGTTCTTGCAATGCCTTGACACGATCACATCATTTCTAACCCAGGTAGACTTTGTCATAGATTCTGATCTTTGGGCCTGTTATCATCCATTTTTTTCTCACTATTCAAAAAGAGATCTTCTTAAAATACCTAATATATCATTTTCTGACATAAAGTCCTTTAACTGTTAATTATTTTCCTATAAATAAAAATATCAGCTTTTGCCTTTACTGACAGAGACTTTCTTGATCAAGCTCCAACTTTGATTTCAACATTAACTACCTATTCTGCTTGAGATCATTGAATTGCTGACACGACCCAAAGCATGTCTTATCTTCTTTCACTTTTGGACACTCGGGACTTCAGCTTCACTTTCTCCATATGGCTCTCCTTCTTGCTTTGGCCCATGGAAGGGCTTATTTTGCAAAATCAATTATTTTCAAGAATGCTTTTGTTATCCACCACACTGTATACATTAGGTGCTTTCCCTTAATGTAGCCACTATTCTGTCCATCCTCCTTTTTGGATGCCCTCCCCCAGTTTTTATTAAAATATAATTGACTTATTATATTAGTTTAAGGTATACAACATGATGATATTTAATGCACACAACATATATTGCAAAATGATACCATGATAAGTTATGTTAAACATCTATCCATCACCTCACGTGGTTCTGTCCTTCTCCTTGATCTTTTCTTCCTTCAATAAAATAATCCCTGTAATTGAATTTCTCCATAAATCTATATAATAAAAGCCTAAGCAACCATTATGGCAGAACAACTGGAACAACCAGTCGCTATTATGCGAACTGACCTCCAGGAGCAGACGCTCATTGCAGGAGCTGCCCCCTGGTGGTCAGTGCGCCCCCACAGGGGGAGAGACCACTCAGCCAGAAGCTGGGCTCATAGCTGGTGAGTGCAGTGGCAATGACAGGAGCCTCTCCTTCCTCTGTGACAGTGCTAAGGACCAGTGAGCCAAGTGGAAAGGAGCAAGCAGGAGGGCAGTAAGGAGCAAGGGATCCCAAATTGAGAGAGGGATGTCCGACTGCCAGCTTAGGCCCAATCCCCCCCAGGGCCTAAACTGGCAGTCAGACATCCCCTGAGGGGTGTCAGACTGCAAGAGAGCACAGGCTGGGCTGAGGACTCCCCCTCCAGTGCACGAATGTTGTGCACTGGGCCTCTAGTACACTATAAACTCCCTAGGGATAGAGATTATATTCCCAGTATTCAGTGACATAAGAGAGACTCAAAAGAAGATATTTAAATGCATTGAGTTAAGTTTAATAACTGCATACAAATAACTGGCTTTGACATGTAAATAGCAATAGTTTTATATTAGTTGATGCAGAGTAGTAGAAGAGAAACCAATGAATGAGCATTGTTGGGTGACATATTTTAATATTAGAAAGCTTCCAAAAGAATTATCTAAGAATGGACTATGTTGTCTTGAGACATAGTTTCTAAACTAAAAATATGTCCTAGATCAACAGTCTTCAAACTTGACTGCTTTGCGTAGACTCAGTTCATTTTTCCAATAAGACATACCACACACACATATAGATATATATACACATACATACATACATACATACATACAGACAGACAGACAGACATACATACACATTTAAGTTTAGGTACATTTTATAAAATAAAGTATAATACAAAAGGGGTAGTTTTATGGACTGAATATTTGTGTTTCTCCCAAATATGTATATTAAAGCCCTAACCCTCAATGTGACTGCATTTGAAGTAATTAAGTTTCAGTGAGGTCATGTGGATAAAGACTCTGCTATGATAGAAATAGTGTCCTTATAAGAAGGGACACCAGAGAGCCCTCTCTCTCCTCCCTTCCTTCCTCCCACTCTGTCTCTCTCCCTGCCATGGACGGACAGAGCAAGAAGGCAGCTGTCCACTCTTACTGCACAGCCATGTTTTTAATGGAAGTACTCAGAATTTACTATATGCTGACGAATAGGCCTCAGTCACTTCTAATTAAAACCTTGTAAACAAGCAGCCATGAGGTGTGGCATGATGCAGAAGAGCGTCATTTTGTTAAGGTTCATCTACTGATCATAGATTGTCACTCCTGGTCAAACTGAGTTCTCATAGCTCCATAAGGCATTTATTAGCATCTACTTCCAAATCATGAAACTGACCTGTTGAAAGGAAATTGAAAACTCAAAATCTATTACTGAGGGAAATGTGTATCCCCAAAGCCACTCAGTCACAGGCTCATCCACCTTGTAATTTTGTGCATTTGGAAGGACAGCAGACAATTCATGGGAAAGAGGCTCTGGACCTACCAAATTATCAAAATGAGCAAGTAAATTTAGTATCCCAAATATTTAGTGTTTCCATGATTAGATAATCTATTGGAGATATTTATTCCATAAATTAATGGTACATTTTGCTATATTCGGTGCTCATAAAATAATTTCTAAATCAGTTCCCATTCTCATACTCAGAAACTTACTTTTACTGTGTTCTCTTTTGATCTGTATAATCTATTTTTAAAAATCACATTGTATCTTCCCTAGTCCCTAGCCCAAAGCAAATCAACATTTTATTCCACTCTTCTTTCTTTTTTTCTTGAATATAAATGATTATAGAGAATAAAACAGGGAGAGGGAGGAATAGTTTTTAAAACAGGGAATTTATAAATAGTACAGAAAATGTATTCTTTTTTTTCATAATGAAAAGAAATATTTTGAAAATATACATATCACAGACTTATGTTCTGACATATATTTTATGTGCTGTACCTGGAGCTCCACGATGAAAAGTCTCAGTTTGAAGTGATACAGGAGCCTGTTTGCACACTGGCTTTTCTGAGGAAGTAAAGCGAGGTCTGAGGTTTCCAATCCTGGTTTCACGGTTGTAATCTGTTCAAATGGTGCTGTCTGCCAGCCCAGATTTGTCCTACTCTTCTGTTCATCTCCCTGGGTCTGCATCATTACCTTTCTATATCCTGAAGCATCTGTCAGACTTTACCAGAGGAAATTTATAAAGGTATAATATTCTGTCTCACCATTCACCACCAAATCTTTCTACAAGAAAACATACACTTATTTGATAATGAGTTTGATATGTTTATAAAGGAAAAAATGTGAAAATTTTATGAATGTCCAGTAGAAAGAGAGTGATGAAATCCAGTTATATCTATCCATGCAGTGGAAAAATATGTTGTCATAATGGTTGATTTTGAGGAATATTTGGTGAGAAGTGTTTAGAAAACTGCTTTTAGTGTTACCTGAAAAAAGAAAGATGATGATGGGTTTGAATGCATTGCCTTAATTTTATTCAGCACATTCAGATTTTACACACATAAAGAAAATTATTTTAATTCCTTTAAATGTGAATGTTTAGTTAATACTGAACTTTTAGTACTTCTTAAATTGGATATTCCAGTTATCTATTATTTTAAATAAATTTTTGATGGATTTTTTAATCCTGCTGCAACAAACAGGATATATGCTGGGACTTAGAACTTTCCTGAATAACCTATGTGCAACCTCTATCAGCTCTCAATCAAGGGTTAGGTATCTTTAATTCCAACTCTAATTGATAGATAGTGGCTGCCTGGAGTACTGACTTCAAAATAAATCTGAGGCTCATCAGGAAAGGTTACACGGTCATTAAAAGTGGCTGCCATTAGTTTTAGATCATGTGAGAGCATGAAGCCCCATATTTGCCATCCTTTCTGAAAGATATTTCTTTTTTAAAATGTGTGGTTTATTTTATTTACATTGTCCATATTTTTAACTCTAAATATTCATTTATACTGTAGTATATATGTAAATATTCATTTATACTCTGGTTTCAGTGGGGCTTTAAGAGATAGATCATACTAGTAAGAGCACTCTGAGAATAAATGTGTAAGGTGGAGAGATGATGGCATGAACCTGGACTAAGTATTAGTGCTGTATCAGGAAGATGCATTGATGTCCTTCCTCGGATCTTTCTGTACAGAAAGAGTTCAAGTCTGATAGTGCTTCAGAATTTTTATTTTGGTGGAATATTAAAAAACTATGATTTCCTGGCATTATGGGGGGAATGTGTATAATAAAACCAGTTTCTTAAATAATTGCAGCTTAATCTCTTAAGTAATTTTAACTTTTTTTTAAATTTTGTTTTATTGCTTAAAATATTGCAAAGAGTAGTACATGTGTCTCCTTTTTTCCCCTTGACCTTCCCCTGGCCTCCCCTAACCCCCAGAGTTTTGTGTCCATTAGTTATGCTTATATGCATGCATACAAGTCCTTGGATTGATCTCTTACCCCCACCCCCCCACCCCAATCCTCTCTAGCCTTCCTGCTATAGCTTGACAGTCTGTTTGATGCTGCTCTGCTTCTGTATCTATCTTTGTTCATCAGTTTATAATGTCTTTATTATCAATAAATGAGTGATGTCATGTGGTATTTTTCTTTCATTGACTGGCTTATTTCACTTAGCATAATGCTCTCTGGTTCCATCCATGCTGTTGCAAATGGTAAGAATTCCTTCCTTTTTACAGCAGCATAGGATTCCATTGTGTAGATGCACCACAGTTTTCTAATCCATTCATCTGCTGATGGGCACTTAGGCTGATTCCAAATCTTAGCTATGGTAAATTGTGCTGCTATGAACATAGGGATGCATATATCCTTTCTGATTGATGTTCCTGGTTTCTTGGGATATATTTCTAGAAGTGGGATCACTGGGTCAAATGGGAGTTCCATTTTTAACTTTTTGAGGAAACTCCATACTGTTCTTAACAGTGGCTGCATCAGTCTGCATTCCCACCAGCAGTGCAGGAGAGTTCCCCTTTCTCCGCATCCTCTCCAGCACTTGTCGTTTGTTGATTTGTTGATGATAGCCATTCTTACAGGTGTGAGATGATACCTCATTGTTGTTTTGATTTGTATCTCTTGAATGATTAGTGACTTTGAGCATGTTTTCACATATCTCTTGGCTTTCTGAATGTCCTCTTTTGAAAAGTGTCTATTAAGGTCCTTTGCCCATTTTTTGATTGGTTTGTTTTATCTTCCTTTTGTTAAGTTGTATGAGTTCCCTGTAAATGTTGGAGATTAAACCCTTATCAGAGATAACATTGACAAATATGTTCTCCTATGCAATGGGCTTTCTTGTTGTTTTGTTGATGGTTTCTTTTGCTGTGCAGAAGCTTTTTATTTTGATGTAGTCCCATTTGCTTACTTTCTCTTTAGTTTCCAATGCCCTAGGAGCTGTATCAGTGAAGAAACTGCTTCGGCATATGTCTGAGATTTTTCAGCCTGTGGATTCCTCTAGTATTTTTATGGTTTCTGTCTTATATTTAAGTCCTTTATCCATTTTGAGTTTATTTTTATGTATGGTGTAAGTCGGTGATCTAGTTTCATTTTTTTGCATGTATCTGTCCAATTTTCCCATCACCATTTATTGAAGAGACTGTCTTGACTCTATTGTATGTTCTTGCCTCCTTTATCAAATATTAATTGAGCATATTGGTTCAGGTCGATTTCTGGGTCCTCTATTCTATTCCATTGCTCTATATGTCTATTCTTGTGCCAGTACCAGGCAGTTTTGAGCACTGTAGCTTTGTAATACAGCTTGATATCTGGTATTGAGATCCTACCTACTTTGTTCTTCTTTCTCAGGATCACTGCAGCTATTCGGGGTCTTTTTTTATTTCAGATGAATGTTTGGGGAGTTCGTTCTAGTTCTGTGAAATATGCTGTTGGTATTTTAATGGTGAGTGCATTGAATTTATAGATTTCTTTGGGTAGTATGGACATTTTAAAGATGTCGATTCTACCAATCCATGAGCATGGTATGTTTTTCCATCTGTTTATGTCTTACTCTATCTCTTTTTTCAAAATCCTATAGTTTTCTGAGTAGAGCTCTTTTACCTCTTTAGTTAAGTTTATTCCTAGGTATCTTAGTTTTTTTTGGTGTGATAGTAAATGGGATTTCTTTTTTAGTCTCTCTTTCTGTAAGTTCACTATTAGTGTACAGAAATGCCATAGATTTCTTAGTGTTAATTTTGTATCCTGCTACATTGCCTAATTCATTTATTAAGTCTAATAATTTTTTGATGGAGTCTTTAGAGTTTTTATGTACAATATTGTGTCATCTGCAAATAAGGACAGTTTTACTTCTTCTTTTCCAATTTGGATGCCTTTTATTTCTTCTTCTTGTCTAATAACAATGGCCAATACTTCCAGTACTATGACGAACATGAGTGGTGAGAGTGGGCATCCCTGTCTTTTTCCTGTTCTAAGGGGAAATGGTTTTAGTTTTTGCCCATCTTAACTAATAAAAGCATAATATTGAAATTAACCATTTCTCCAGGACAGGGTAAGCCACGCCCATGAGCCAATCAGAGCAACTGTATGCAAATTAGCCCAGACAACATGGCGGCTGCCACTCACGGCCCTGAGTAAATGGCAGCTTCCATTGCAGCAGGAGTGAAAGTGAAACTGCAGCCCGCTCCACTTAAACTGGCTCAAGCAAAACACATGTTTGCAACATAATAGCAATCATAGAATCTTTGGGAGCTGAAGGAAACAGCAGGCCTGGCCTCACCACTAAGTAACATTGTCTCATAGACGCCGCGAGGTGAAGCAGAGAGGAGGCTTCGTTAGTAGGAGGCCTCGCCTTAAAGGAACACCATCAATTATAGAAGATAAACCCCAGTAACCTGCGTCCAGCCAGCCTTGCTGGGTCATTGGATCAATGGGAGCTGTGGCCAGCCTTAAAGCCTGAAAGAGCCAATCAGCCTGTCACCCACGCTGGCCACAACCCAATGGGGTGAGGGATGTTCCTGGGGGGCTTGGCCAGTCTGGAGACAGCCATCAGCCCCTCACCCAGCCTGGTCAGGCATGCCAGCAGGTGGACATCTCCAGAGGGGTCCCAGACTGTGAGAGGGCACAGGTCGGGTTGAGGGACCTCCCAAGTGCACAGAGCGGCTGCAGGGCGGAACAGCGCAGGACCCAGGATCCATGAGTGGGAAAGAGGTGGCACAGTTGGTGGCCTGCTTGGTGGCTCCCCAGGCCATTTGCGAAGCACCGGGGAGTGGGAAAGAGGCAGTGGGGGCTGAGAGTCTGCTTGGCAGCTCCTCAGGCCCTTTGAGGGGCACTAAGGAGCAGGAAAGAGGCGGCAGCCTGCTTGGCGGCTGCTCAGGCCCTTTGAGGGGCATTGGGGAGCAGAAAAGAGGCGGCGGGGGGTCAGTGGCCTGCTTGTGGGCTTCCCAGGCCCCTTGCAGGGCACCGGGGATAGGAAAGCAAGGCTGAAGGGGCCGGAGTCCTGCTTGGCGGCTCCCCAGACCCCTTGGCAGCACCGGGGAGTGCGAAAGGAAGGCAGCAGGGGACTGGTGAGTGGGAAAGAGTTGGCGGCCTGCTTGGCAGCTCCCCAGGCCCTTTTGGGGGCACTGGAGAGCAGGAAAGCAAGCTCTTGGGGGCTGGGGACCTGCTTGGCGGCTCCCCAGGTCCCTTCCGAGGATCAGGGAGCAGGAAAAGGCTGGCCTGACCACAAGGTGGGGTTTTCCCTGGTTTCTGATGGCTGGAGGAAGATGGGCAGTAGGCAAGCTTGGGAGACAGGCAGCACCCAGCCCTGGCCACAGCTCAAAAAAGAGTACAACATGCTGGGGAGGGCAAGAGTCTGAGAGATCAACATAGAGGGGTGCCTGCTCCAAGCCTGGGGGCAGGCCCCCAGCAGGTAGACACACACAGGAGGACTGCTCTGAGCCTCAGATGTGGCTGGGGGCAGGTCCCCAATGGTGACACACACACACACACACACACACACACACAAAAGGCACCTGGCAGACTGGGGCCATCATAGGACATCCACTGAGGGGTTCCAGACTGTGAGAAGGGGCAGGCTGGGCTGAGGGACCCCCTACCCTCCCCCCGTGCATGAATTTTGTGCACTGGGCCCCTAGTTGAATATGATGCTGGAATGGGTTTGTCATATATGGCTTTTATTATGTTGAGGTATGATCCCTCTATTTCCACCTTGCTGAGCGTTTTTATTGAAAATGAGTGTTGGATTTTGTCAAGTGTTTTTCTGCATTAGTTGATATGACTATGTGGTTTTTATCTCTCAATTTGTTTATGTGATGTATTATGTTTATTGATTTGTGGATATTGTACCATCCTTGCATCCCTGGGATAAATCCTACTTGGTCATGGTGTATGATCTTTCTGATGTGCTGTTGGATCTGATTTGCTAGGATTTTGTTGAGGATTTTGGAATCCATGTTCATGAGGGATACTAGCCTATAATTCTCTTTCATCATGTTGTCTTTGTCTGGTTTTGATATTAGGGTGATGCTGGCTTCATAGAACGAGCTTGTAAGTGTTCCTTCCTCTTGAATTTTTTGGAATAGTCTGAGGAGGATAGGTTTTAGTTCTTCCTTGAATGTTTGGTAAAACTCCCCTCTGAGTCATCTGGCCCCAGGCTTTTGTTTGCTGGGAGCTTTTTTATTACTGCTTCAATTTCTTCCATAATTATTGGCCTATTGAGATTTTTAGATTCTTCTAGTAATTTTAATTTATACATAACTTTGTTGGGGTTAATATTTTTCCAAATGTACCTTTTTTTTTCCTTTTTTTTGGCTTTAAAAATGACCCGACTACAGAGTACTCTTTATCGGTATCCAATACACATAGTACTTTATTTCTTTTTATTTTTTAAAAAACATATTTTATTGATTTTTTACAGAGAGGAAGGGAGAGGGATAGAGAGTTAGAAACATCAATGAGAGAGAAACATTGACCAGCTGCCTCCTGCACACCCCCGGCTGAGGATATGCCTGCAACCTAGGTACATGCCCTTGACCAGAATCGAACCCGGGACCCTTCAGTCCGCAGGCCGACACTCTATCCACTGAGCCAAACCAGTTAGGGCCTTTATTTCTTATTTTAGAACTTAGTAATGCAAATGCTTCATGAATTTATTAAAAGGTCATTTGTGGTCTTTTCTTTTTTGTCTCAAATCTTGCTTCCTTTCATCTTTGCATAGTACATGAATCCTCAGTGCTTTGTTACTCAGCCCTCAGGGGCCAGAGTTATAAATGTCAGAGACAGAGAGAGGTAATATGAATGAATGAATGAATGAATGAATGAATGAATGAATGAATGAGGGAGTTTTTCATACAAATAGGTCCTTGATTTCTTGTCACTCCCTTTTGTGCTAGCAATACACAGCAGGGTATGTTCTTGATTAGCTCTGTTGTTCCCATGCTTGCACAGGTCTCATTGGTGCATCATGCTTAGGTTCCCAAGTTTAGAATTCTTTCTTTTTTTTATTAATTGGGTGACATTGGTTAATGAGATTGCCTAGATGTCAAATATATTTCAAGTGTACAATTCTAGGATACGTCATCTGTATAGTGCATTGTGTGTTTACCAGCCAATGTCCAATCTTCTGCCGTGGTCATATATTTGGGTCCCTTTGCTCCTCCCTCTGGTAACCACATGCTGTTGTCTGTGAGTTTCTGTGTGTTTGTTCTTGTTTGTTCATTTGTTCCTTTCAGTTTTATATCTTACATATGAGTGAAGTCATGCAGTTCTTGACTTTTTCTGTCTGACTTATTTTGCTTAGCATGACATTCTCAAGATCCATTCTCCTTGTTAAAAATGGCAGTATTTCATCATTCTTATGGTTGAGTAGTATTTCACTGTATAGAATTCTTTCAATTTAAATGTCATTTCCAGCTACTGTGCTTAAAATAAGAGCACCAGGTCAGCATTTCTACAGTTAGAGTGAGCTTCTATCCTGGGACAGACTGTGCCACAGCTAACATTGCTCTAATGTTCGAATTTGGTGTTGTGCCAGCCACTAGCCCAGGCCCCTTCCTTTCAAATGAGTTTCCGTTTGAGATTCTTCGTGCCCTTTTCTGGTTGTACAAAACAACTGGAACATCTCAGTCTATCAGTGAGGTCTGAGGCACTTTGAAAGGTTTAAGCTTTAATCCATTTCTTTTTAGAAAGTTCCCACAATACCATATAAATGTACTCCTCGTCCCTCCTTGTTCCTGGCTGTGTATAATAAGGAGTTGAGTCTTTAAAAAAGACATTTTCCAAGGGCAAAGGATACGTATTTTATAATATAACAGCAGCTTCATATTAGCATAGAAAAAGTTTTTAAAAAGGAAAATCTGCCCAAGATGAAATTCTCTTCTTTCTAGCATAAAAGTGATTAGTAAAATATAAATTTTTGTCTTAAAAGTTACCAAATTTGATGACAGGATATTATAATCATGGTTGTAATACATTAATCTGTGTCCCCTACCTTAACGTGGTGGAAGAGTCAATTCATCTTTCAAAGCTCATTTCAAAGAACTACTGTCTCTGAAGTTTTAGCAAGCATTTTAGCAGAATTTTACCACCTAATGGGCTCACAGGCTGCTTCCCTTAAAGCTTGTGGGTCATGTTTGCCAATATAAAAGGTCCATTTGAGTTCAATTGCCACAGCTGCTAGAACACTCTTTGCTAATTTTTGAAGGAAAAAAATCTAGAACAGTATAAATTTAAAAAATAATAGAAACTTCTTCTCTAAAGCCAAAAACTGTTTCTTCTTCCATCATTACAGAAGAATAGAAAGAGAGAGTATTAACCTGGCTTCAAAAGGTGTTACATACACAAATATGAGAGTGATTTTTTTCCTATTTTGATAGGAAGAAACCTATGTTGAGCACCTATATTCAAGAATGATCAAAGAACTGCATCTCAAAAAGGAGAAGCTCTTAATGACAAGAACTATGGCTACTGTGCAGTACTATCAGCTCATTTTTATCATTCTTTAGGCATATATCAGACATATATAGATCAATTTTTTTCTACATGAAGCCAAGTGCAGCAGAGTACATGCTTCTCAAAACAGAATATGATAATGCATTGGGGAAGAACAATCATGATATTCACAACATTAAATTGGCAAATTTAAAATAGCAATTTCAAAAATTAAGTCACTGACGAAACACAGTAAAGGTAAAATACCTTTTAAAATCAATCCTGAAAAATTCTCACAATGAATAAAAGGGTAACATATCATTTTAAATTCTCAGTAATATTTACCTGTGAGGCTGATAGCATTATCAAGCCTCTTGAGTAAAACTAACTTATATTACAGTGGGCATTTTTCAGTTGGAAAAGAAAGAAGGCTTGATGTAAGAGTGCTTTGAAGTACAGAATGTTCCTAGGTATTATTTCCACAAGAGCATAGGCTTGACATTAAATTAAGCCCTTATAATATTAGGTACAATAAACTGATTGCAACTCATTTCACCATTTGAATGCTCATTATTTTAAAAAATGCATAACCGAGATGCAATTATCTCAGCTATCATGATAGACCTGAAAAGAAATTAAACATCTTGTAACCTTCAGGAACATAATATAAATTTAGTTCTCCACTAAAATTTTTCCAAGTCAACCCTTTTTCTGTTTTTCTTATTATTTTAGAGCAGTGACCATTGTTTTTGGAAACTTCTCCAGATAAAATCAGTTTACCCTCTTATGGTCTAGACCTTTGGATAAAAGAAGTACAGTTTTCAACCTCATAGTAGGACCTTAATCAGGATATATATACCCTTACGCGTTCTCTGGCTGATTGCATGGCAAAACTGGAACTTGGGCCTGAGACCTCTTTAATGCATGTAATGAAATATATCAAATGTCTCACAATTTCAGTCTTCCTGGTGTTATCAGAGTATTGCACAGGTGGAACTGCTCTTTTGCTAGCAGGAGTGGGCTTCTTAATGATATCCCGAGAAAATGAATTTTCTAAGACTTGCATAAGAGAATGAGATGTGGTGGAAAGGTTTATTCGCGTGAAATTCTCTCTCTCAGTTTGCAAAGTACCATTTCCCTTAAGCGAGTCCTGGAAAATGTGCAGCTGGGGCTTCGGCAGTGTTAGAAGCAGAGCCAGTGCCCAGAGTGTCAGTTCTAAGTCCAGCATAGCATCAGGCCACTCCTAATCCACTACTCCATGGAGTGGGGTTGCCTTGGCCGTGATCCATGGGAGCTAATGCAGGGGAGCCGCTCCCTACGCAGGAGGGCCAGGAGTGAAATAGGGCCAAGGGAGCAGAGACAGAGAAAGCTCCCTATGTTCAGGTGCTTATATACCTCAGATTTCAAGCTGTTGCAGTGGCCATGCCTATTCTAGTTAATGCTCTGTTCCCATGTGTGACTGACAGGCAAACACCTACCATGTCACCGAGACCTTACTAGGCATGCATCTGTTTATTAACCAGTCCCTTCCCCCGTGGATCTGCTGTAAACAGAACTTAGTTGCTTGAATAAAATGTCAATTTTTTAAAAGTAAACACATTATTTCCTTATATCATAATTATTCCTTTTAGTGAATATCTGTTGGTCTGTGATAGGCATTAAGAATTTGAGTTTATATACAGCATCATGTATAAATCATTATTTATATACCATGACAAATATAACAAGATATTGATAAGGGTCAGAGAAAATGAGGAGGTCTACATTAACCTTATAAATAAGGTTACTAGGAACCTTATAAATAAGGATACTAGTACTTGAAGTTAATAGCTTTGAAACATGTCTGTCAATAAAAATTTCAGAAGACACTCTTGAGAGACAAAAAGAGAACTTTATTCATATACTAAAGGCCCAATGCATGAAATTTGTGCAAGGGGCTCAGCCTCTGCAGCGAGGGGGCATAGGGGAGGGGAGCAGAACCTCTGCCTAAGGCCCCACTGCCACAGCAGGTCTAATTAGCATATTATGCTTTTATTATTATAAACGGTTTGTAAACCAGAGAAACATAGCCTTTGGCTGAAACTGAAAGTATACTCTGAATAGGGAGAGGTAGGTTAGGGTTTTTCAGGAAAAACTGCAAGAAGCCGATCTTCGGGGAGATTGATTTGTAAGGGAAACAAGGCCGCAAGTACTCACTATATGTTTTCTGATTGGTTAGGGTAATGGGACTGTCCAGTTTTGGTGGAATCATGGTCAACAGGAGGTACAGTCACAAGATATAACCAATGAATGGAGTTCTGAGACCTGGACAAGGGGTTGTCAGTCCTGGACCATTGCTTCTGTTTTTCTTTAGCTTAGAAAGCCAAGTTGTTAAGTGGTGATTAAACAAAATTATGAGTATGGTTTTTCCAGTAGGCAGGGGAAGTGTGCAGATTGCAAAGCTGTTGGATACACAAGCAGAGTCAGAGGTAAAGAGTCCAAATAGTTGGCCACAAAGTCATACGATTATGATTTTAAAAAACCACTTGTCATTGCAGGTCTAAAGCAGTAGTCTTCCAGTAGAATAGACTTATGAGCAGTAGTTTTACATTATTGTTAATGGTATCAAATCAATGATTTAAAATAATATCATAGTTCTAGAATTTATGGAGTATAATGGTTTTTAGGCTTGTCTTTATAAATAATTCACTTGAGTAATAATTATTGCTATCAACTCACTTCTTTTTTTTGTAATTGCCTAGATAATTACGCATTTCTTTAAATGGTAAGTTCTAAATCACCAAAGTAAGGCAATTCTCAAGTAAATATAACAAATAAATAATTTGTGAAATGATAGTGTGATGAATGAATGCTACAATAATACCATTGTGTGACCTTGGACAAGCCACCTCATCCCTCTTCCTTCTTTTGTGTCTTTACTTGCAAGCTGATACTGATTTTTAAAATTCATTCAAAATACATATGTTAAGAATCCACTAGAGTGCTCTTATTCATAAATCCTCACTTTTCTAGATTTTCTCCTTCCTTACTGAGAAAAATGTTTAGCTTTCTCAGGAAAAGTTGAGGTTATATCAGGGTTACTGTAAATCTTAAGGTCACAGTAGAGGTTATGATACCAGGCAGCTGTTGGTCACTGCCACAGTCAAATAAGTAGAGACTAGGTTGAATCTTTGCAGTGTATTTATTAATCAGATAGCCGGCAAGCTGAGAGAACAGCAGGTATAATGCTCTGAAAAGACCGCTCTGACATTTCATTTCCAACAAACTATTATGTAGGGTTAGTGGGTGAGAAAAAAAGTCTAAAGTTAGTGAGTTCCCAGGGTCTGCCTTCTATCATTGTGCTTGCAAAAATTAGCCCCCTAAGGCTTAGCCCTGAATGCCATCTCCCTTTAGACAGGCCCTGCTCTTGATCTGCCCTTAAAATGTACTTTCTTTTGAGTGACAGGCTTGTCTGGGCTCCGGGGCTGCCTTATCTTCAGGCCATGTTCTTCCTCTTGCAACACATCCTCTAGTTTCCCAGGGTCCATAAAGAAATGTCTTCTTTACAGTGAGTAGCTGTTAAACAGCGGTATTCTATTTCTGCCATGTGCCCCTCCTTTATCAGTTATACTTTCTTTTAGGATGGGGCTTTGGTAGTTTTATTCATTGCTGTGCTCCCCGGACAAAGAGCAGTAGGCACTCAGCAGGTATTTGTTGTATGAATAAATATGTGCTTGGCATATACATTTCTTTAAGGATTGTGTATTTTCAATGTTATCACAGTGAAAGGAACCACTCTAAGCCCTTTATTTGTGGAGTAAAAAGGAAAATTAAGGTTCAAAGTAGCATTCTTTCTGTCTTCACAGAACCCCCCAAACACTATAGCATATAAGGCATACCTATTCTAATAACAAAGTATTTAATTGACATTATAACAGTGCAAATGATTAATTTACCTTAAATATATACATATATGACATTGTAAATGTGTATGGATTTAAAAGTTGCTATAAAATATAATTATTGCCATAAGTTATTTGTATATCAGAAGATTTTTCAATAATATTCTTGTATTAGTAATGGCAAAATTCATAGAATTTTTAAAAGAGAAAAAAGTCATCTTCTCTCTCTCTCTCTCTCTCTCTCTCTCTCTCTCTCACTCTCACTCACTCACTCTCTTTCTTTTTCTTTCATCAGAGTGCTATTTAAGAGTACATAGTACAAAATTAGATTAGATTTAAAACTAGGGTTCAAAACCTTGACATAATTTGAGACTCATTTATTAGTTCCCTCTTACTCATCTTTTAAGTGAAGATGACTATAATATTAATTAATTGGTTTTTTGCCAGAATTAAATGATCACATGAAAACCACTTAGAAAGAAGCATGTCACAAAATTTGTATTCAATAGGTGTTAGTCATGATTTTTATAATGAGAAGCATAATTAACTTTCCAAAAAAGAAAAGAAAATTAATCTCTAATTTACACTGTGGATGTTTTCAATATATTACTCCTTTCTCCTCCCACCACATTCTTCAGTTGGGTACTTTTGGCTTCCCATATTCCTTTCAAACTGCTTGCCACAGTCTAGCTACTTCCCAATGGCCAACTTCTGTGTTTCAGAATTTAATGAAGTGTGAAGATTGATGAAAGAACACAAATTATTCAGAAAGTCAAGGTATTATGTATGTGAAAGATCATTTTACCTTTAAATAAAAATAATTAGATTATGGGATTTGTGCACGTGTGTGTCTTTGTCCATGTCAAAAGAACTCTATGGCAGAATTCAGTGACTGTGAGTTCAGAATGAATTTAAACAAGTGCAAGGAGTCTTGGTCTATTCATTTTTGCTTTTGTGCTTCTAGTCCATATTATATAAAGATAATAGGCAAAGGTTAATCTATATTCACAGTTCATTTTTAAACATACATATTTTAATATTTTTCTCTTGGTTATCTTGGTAAGGACATAGTTCTAAGCACTGATGTAAATCATTATTTTCTTTTAAGTCACATTCCCCATATTTTCAACTAGGGGCCCGGTGCACAAAAATTTGTGCACTCAGGAGGTCCCTCAGCCCGGCCTGAGCCCTCTTGCAGTCTGGGACCCCTCTGGGGATGCTCACCTGCTGGCATGCCTGGCCAACCTGGGTGAGGGGCTGATGGCTGTTTTCAGGTTGGCCAACTCCCCCAGTGGGGTCCCTCACCCCATTGGGGTGTGGCCAGCGTGGGTGATGGGCTGAGGGCTGTTTTCAGGCTTTCAGGCTGCCCACAGCTTCCATTGATCCAATGTGCCAGCAAGGCTGGCTGGAAGCAGGTTTCTGGGGTTTATTTATCTTCTATAATTGATACACTGTTCCTTTAAGCCAAGACCTAGGCAGGTAATGCAGCCTTCTGTTGGCTTCAGCTCTGTGGCTTCTATAATTGAGACAATGTTGCAAATATGTTGTTGCCTGGAGCCAGGAGAAAACCAGCGGCCAGCAAACAGTTTTACTCCTGCTGCAACGGAAGCTGCCTGTTTACTCAGCTCCGTGAGTGCCGGCCTCCATCTTGACTGTGTTAATTTGCATACAGCCACTCTGATTGGCTGGTGGGCATGGCTTAGGCATCCTGAAGAAATGGTCAATTTCAATATTACGCTTTTATTAGATAAGATATAATTAAAACTTCCTCATTTGGAATAGAAGCTTTTCTAGTATTTAAATACTGTCTTGAGTCTGGAATTTTTAAACCAAGACTTAATTTTGAGAAAACACACACACACACACACACAAAAAAAAAACCCCAACATGACATACATTTCTAAAATAAATTAAGGGTTCCTATAGAAATCAATGGACATTTATAGGATTATTGTTTGGTTCAATTGCTGATAGATGAGGAATCCTAAAATTCACTGAAGTTTATAATCCATCTGTTTCTGTCAAATCATGTTAAGTGTCTCAGGATATGTGGAGATGTAGAGAAAATGAATGAAAACCAATAGTGCTATAAGGTTAGATATTGATGCTAACATGAAAAATACCAAAATAAAAATGGTGAATTTTGCCCAAAATTAAAGGAGAAATAATTTATATTTTCTTATTTTCTATATTTTTCAGGGATACGGTAGGGACAGAATGAAAATATAGTAAAAAATAGGCAAGAAGTTAAATAAAATGATAAATACAAATTTGAGTGAGTATCTAGGGAAACTACCCTGACACTCACTGTAGACACTCTGTCCTGGTCCCTAAGGTTGAACAAGGAGTCCTGTGCCCACGAATTGAAGTGGGAACAAATAAAGAGATGAAGCAAACTAACCATTGAGACCATGAGGGCTTGGGATTTGGGTTTGAGACGAAAATACAGAGCTGTTTTTACATTTTATAAATAAACAAACAAATAAGTTAATTAATAGCATTGGAAGCAGAAATAAAGAATAGGAGGCATTGTCCATTACTTACCTCAAGATAAGTTACAGAGCTCAAGACTCTAAGGCAAGGAAAGAAAAGAGGCTCTAAAGGCCAACCCCTCCAGCCTAATGACAAACTGCAGGCCTTCGAAGCTGCTGAAACTGCGAGAGATGGAGGATGACTTCACTTTCTGTTTCCGATTTCCAGTATGCTTAACATTCCCTTCAACACCTCTGTCCCATTGGCTTCACCAAGTAGTAATGATGGAAGTGTTGGTAGCATCTCAACTTCTTGTTTTACAGGGGAGTGAGGAAAAGTCAAGGAGGGGCTGGGGTTAGAATTTACACTAGTAAAAGAGAAACATGCAAATTAACCATCATTCTGCCACTCTGCTACACCCCCCAGCCAATCAGGAGTGAGTATGCAAATTAACCCAAAAAAGATGGTGGTGGCGACAGAGCTGGAGTGAGCAGGAGGCTTGGGTTGCCCTTGGTGATGGAGGAAGCCAAGCTTCCCACCTGCCCTAGCCGGTCCTGGGCTCTGCTCAAGGCTACAAAGTTTCAATTGGGTCACCTGGGGGCATGGGCAGCCTGAAAACGGCCATTAGCCCCTCACCCAGGCTGGCCAGGCAACCCAGGAGACCCCTACCTTGATCCAGGACACCCTTCAGAGCAAACCAGCCAGCCCCCACCAATGCACCAGGCCTCTATCCTATATAATAAAAAGGTAATATGCAAACTGACCCTAACAGGAGAATGACAGGGAATGACTGGTCACTATGACACACACTGATCACCAGGGGGCGGATGCTCAATGCAGGAGCTGCCCCTGGTGGTCAGTGCATTCTCACAGGGGGAGCTCTGCTCAGCCCCAAGCCAGGCTGATGGCTTCCAGTACAGTGGTGGAGGAGAGGCCTCTCCTGCTTCCTCAGCAGCACTAAGGATGTCTGACTACAGCTTAGGCCTGCTTCCTGCTGGCAAGTGGACATCCCCCGAGGGCTTCTTGGCTGTCAGAGGGATGTCTGACTGCCATCTTAGGCCTGATCGCCTGGGGTGTGGTCCTAAGCCAGCAGGTAGACATCCTTTGGGGGGTACCAGACTAGGAGAAGGCACAGGCCGGACTGAGGAAGCCCCTCCGAGTGCACAAATTTTTGTGCACCAGGCCTCTAGTTCTATATATAAAAGTGTAACATGCATATAGACCAAACTGTGAACAACCGAACAGCCAATCAAAGTATAATATGCTAATGATATGCTAAGGCTGCTCAACTGCTCGCTATTATGTGCACTGACCACCAGGGGCAGATGCTCCAATTTGATGGGTTAACTTGCTACTGGAGTCCAGCTGATCAGGACTGAGCGAGATGGGTCAGACACGCCCTAGAACCCTCCCACGGTCCCTCCCCATCACGATTGTGTACCAGTGGGGTCCCTTAGCCTGGCCTGCACCCTCTCACAACCTGGGATTCTTCAGAAGAGCCAGTTTCAGTCCAATCTTGCAGGCCACTCCCGCTGGGAGAGTGCCAGATGCAGGGCTCATGGCTGGTGAGTGCTGCTGTAGCAGTGCAAGCCTCTCTTGATCAGGACTGATTGGTCACAAGCCTGTGGCAGGCACAGTGGTGCTGGGGTGAGTGGGAGAGGCAGGTAGGAGCTTCAGGCAGTGTCAGACTGTGGGTTTTGGCCTGATCCATGCAGGCCACACAGAGGGATCCCACCCATGCACGGATTCGTGCACCAGGCCTCCAGGAAATAGAGTCAGAGTTAAGAGATTTGTCATTTCCAACTTTTGGGATGAATCTGTCCTGTCTATCCCCCACCCTCACAACTCCAGAAGTAAGGATCTGGAGACGGGAATTTACAGAAGAGGTTGGACAGAAAAATAGACTGCCAGCAAGAGTTAACTAAATTTAAAACTTTTACTTCCTAAACGACACAGATGGCAAGTTTGTTATAGTTTGCTCATGACAGGAGGTTTTTAAATAGCCCTGCTTTAAGAATCAACTTATGAGCATGTACCCATTAAAATGCAATAAATGTAGTCAGCACAATAAATATGGAGTGGGAAAGAACTATGATAGATGCTTCACACTCTTGACAATCAGATCAAATAGATTCGGTAGTTTAAGAGGTTTTAGGGAATTGTGTGTTGTATTTGTGTTTTCTTATGGAAAATAAAAGCAGAAATGTTGTAATAAATAATGGCTTTTCCCTTTTATGATCCTGCTTAACTGCCTGTTTGCAAGTTAGATATATGGGGTGTCCCAAAAAATGTATACACACACTTTGAATAATTATAAAGACAGTGTTTATTAAAATGCAGTTCATTTTCAAAATGGAGCTATCAGCTGTTAATAACATGTATACATTTTTTGGGACACCCTGTACTTTTAATGCAGCATTGATTTTAGATTCTGTCACTGAAAATCAGCCTAATGGGAAACATTGAGGCCAACATATGTGCAAGATGAAAATAATTCTCACTGCGTTTTAAAATATATGTCCTTTGTCAGTAAGAGTCATTACCTAGAAAGCCTTTTTTGTAGCAACAAAAAAACATGTTTTGTGAAGGGATTAACGATGACCTAATGCTGGGAATTCAGTATTGATGTGCTATCACTCCTCTGTTCTCTGAGGAGAGTTTGGCCTTCTGGGAAAGCACCGCTTTTGAAAGCTCCAGTAAATAAATGCTGAAAGGGCACATCACAGCCTGACGGCCCCTGGGTGAGTCATCTTTACCTGGTGCTGGCGCGGCATTCTGAAAGCCCAGCTGGCACACTCTCTCCTGTTGGCACAGCTATATTTAGAATCCATAGCTAGAGATCTCCGGGCTTCTCAGGATGGTATTTTTAAACGTGTCATCACTCTAGACATGCTTTCCCTCCCTGTCCAACTGCTTCCGCCTCCCTCAGACTTTCACACATCCAAATGGAAAAGAGTCAAGAAAAATCACACTCCAAAGGAACCCAGGACAGTAGTTTCGTCCGGAATGTTAAGCTCTGAGCTTAGAAACGTGCTAATAGCTCCCTGTGCTTAGCCAGGTTTGAATTCTCATGGCAGCTCAGCAGTATGATGTACAGAATTGTATTGGGCTCATCATTTCATATAAGCCTTAGAGAAGAATATAGTAAAATCCAGTAGATTTTTTCCTATATTTTTTAGGACATGCTTTACAAAGGTTTATGTATTAGAGTAGGAAATTATGGCAACTGCTAATTGTGATTCAACTCCACGCTATATAAGTAATGATGAAGCGTCATGAGAAAATCCTTTGTTCTAGTTGTGAATATATATTTGATTAAGTCAGTAGAAGCAGGAAGTAAAATCACTCATGCATGAGATTGTGTGTACACAGTCTTAAAAATCAAGAAATACACACACAGCTACATACATAGATACATACACAGATACATACACAGATACATACACATCTATATATATATAAAACCCTAATATGCAAATAGACCAAATGGTGGAGCAAGTAAACAACTGGTCACTATGACATGTGCTGACCACCAGAGGCTGTGTGCAGAACATGGTGGGCATCAGCAGCAGAGCATGGAACATGGTGGGCATCGGCCCTGGCAGATAGTGAAGCAGGTGAGCAGGTATATCAGACCAAGGCAGGGTGCTGATCGCTGTCATTGGGGCGAGCCGCTGGTGGTTACTGAAAGTTATTTGCTCCCTCATGCCACAGTCCTGCCCAGTGCTCATACCTGCTGCTGGCACCACCACTCACTCAGTGCCATCAGCAGGTGCAAGCAGCAGCTGTCGGCCCCAATCACCCCTCAGGGCTTTTCCACCTCCCCCTGCTCCTGTGGGGCAATCAGGGCCAGCATCCAACTCTTGCATCTGCTTCCAGTGGCAGCCCCAATCGCTCCACGCTATCAGCGGGTGCAAATGGGACATGCACCATCAGCACATGGGAGCAGTGTTGGGAGTGTTTACAGCAGCAGCAGGGGACTGGGGGTACAATGGAAGGGGTGGGGGAGGTGGGGCACAGAAAATGGGATAAGACCTGTCCCGTGTCCACTGCAGCCTCTTGGCCCACAGTTCCTTTCAAGATTCAGTGCACATGAATTTGTGCACTGGGCCCCTAGTGTATTTATAATTTGCCTGGCTTTACTTGCTCTTAGTAAATTCATTCTTGCCTTTCTAAATGCTTCATGTATTTTTTTCTAAAGTTTTATATAGTTTTTCTAAAATAATGGTAATAACAATGATAACTCCATAGCTTAAATACTATAATTTCTATTGTAGTTTTTAAAATTTCATTTAAAAATAGTAGAATCGGGACTTGTATGCATGCATATAAGCATAAGCGATGGATGTGGACTACAGGGCATGAGGGTGAGGGCAGGAGTGGGGATATGAGAGGATATTGGGGGGGATAAGAACAGATTTGTAATATCTTAATCAATAAAGGGAAAAATAAAAAAAGTTAAAAAAATAAAATAAAATAAAAATAGTAGAATCACATTTTCTTATCTCCAGATTACAGCAACCTGGTTCATCAAAGATGATTGAAATTGAGCATGTTGATCTGCGTGTTTTCTCACTATTCCAGGGTATATCTTATCTGGGCTAGGGAAAACTAAATTCAGTTAGATTATGCAGAGATCTCTTAAAATTTCCTAATAAGTAATATTTCCATTAAAATTCTTTATTATTATTATCCCTTGTTAAACCCTTTTCATTCCCAAATTCTTCTCGACAAGTTAGAGATGCTCAAATAGAACTGAAAAAGTACTTCTTTCTCTTAGCTTTTAACTGCCACTCACTTGTCCCTATTGTTCTAACTCCAAGTAAAGCTTAAAATTTCTGTTTGGATTTGTCTGCACTAGAGAAAGACAATGTCATTTTGGACACATAATGATGGTGCTATTCACTGAACTTGAGCTTACTTTTACTTGCAGCCATAATGGACTGTCCAGCTCCTTTCTCTCCATTGTCAGAGTGCCTTTTTTTGACAAATAGCACTGTATAATGAGATGACTTAAAATGGTTAGATGTGTAGTACTGTCAATAAAAGAGAAGTTTGATTTTCTTATTTTAATCCAATTGATTCTTATTGAAACTAAAACTGGACTTCTAGAGTTATTAACACTACAGTTTAACCACCTAGACTTATTGTGCTGAGTTGGTAGTGCCATATTTACAAATGATGCACAGGGCTATTTCCAGCCTTTAGAGAGAGAGGATTAAGGACTAGAAATATGAATGATAACACCTTGAAGAAAAAAGTATATTATTTATTTTTCAAATCAATTATATAATTTACCAATGAAAGAGTCCTTGCCTCTCTCACCATGTAGAAAGGAAAAAGAAGTGCTTGGTTTCAGGCATTTTTTTTTTTTTACACACTTCTCATTTGAGTTCTAAAATAGCCTGTGCTTAATTATTTTGATCCCTGTTTAATGGAGCAGCACACCATAATTCAAGGAATTTATGCTACTTACCAAATACAGAGATAACTTTAAAATATGTGTAATTAATTAACTTCTTAGGTAGATACAGACAATTGCCTTAGGCAATTTTTATAGGCAGAGTTTTTTTTATTTTATTTTGCCAAATAAATAAATCTGCAGAATGACTTCTAAATAGTTATATATTTTTGGGGGGATGGATATTTTCACATCTATGTAAGTCCTCCATATCTTAGCATCACTTACTGGACGACACTTTTCTAGGATTCTGACTGCACTTTTATCACTCATGCTCCTTTATCTAGGTTTATTTACTAAGGTAGAGTCACAGAATGAAAGCTGCCTCTGAAAATAATCTTTGCTATTAGCATTGAGGATCCTGGAGGACACACGTCTCCATGGACTTTCAATATTATTGTGCATTGTTATGTAAGGACTGCAAAGCCTGGTATGGCTATGTCCCCCATGTATAGTGTGTCTTATAGTCAGCATTTTAATCTCCATCTGTTCCCTCAGTTTGGCCACTCCTGACATTTATGTCCAAAATACAGCAATTTCTAGCTAATAATAATAATAATGATAATAATAGGAATAATGAGAAAACAAAACCCTGATTAGTACCAAAGAGATTAGTACCAACCAGTGCAGGTGTTTCAGGTTCTCAGAGATCTTTTTTTTTTTTTTTTTTTAGCAAAATGTCTCCCTCAGGACTCTATTTTACGGAATCGATTGACTCTCAACCAAGATTATTTGACACAACCGTGAGGTGTAGCAGCATAATATTATAGTACTACTAGTGTGAATACAATTTAAGCCATCGTGACAGTTAGCGCTGCTACTCTTTCATTTACCTTGGCTGCCAAAAACATTTATAGGACATTTAATATCTTCCATAAACTGTGCCAAGAAATGTACATGGCTTATATATTTAGTATTTGAAAAAAACACATTGGAGAAATGACTATAATTATCCCTTTGAAGATAGGGAGAGGCCCAAAACTTCCAGTGCACTTCTCACAGTCAGGCAGCTGGTAGCTGGAAGAGTGCATTCACATCCAGAGAGTCTTTGCTCTCCTCTAGCTGTTTCTACTCTTGCTGCTGCTATAATAGCATAGCAATTTCAAAGTCATATCTGTCTAATGATAAAAAAACAAACCTCTGGTCAACCCCTACATTATGTAGCCGTACAATACAGTATTTATATTTAAATCTGAAGCTTTGAACTTGTCTTTAACAATGCATGTAGTAAAAGAAAGAAGGAAAGAAAATAACTTTCCCATCAAATTTACTTCTTACTAAGTCAGGTATGACAATGGCAAATAATTATTCACATGTACAAAACCCTTTGCTAAATTTTAAAATATAACACAGATGAAGCAAAAATTGTGTAGATACACAATTAGAATTAGTGAGGATTCGTTATTCCTCTAATGTCTTCAGTATGTTTTATTGATAAAGATTTATTGAACATAGAGAAAGACATAGAATTCCATTGCCAGTTCTGACAATTGCACATGGGAACCCCTGACACCTGGACTAATCTGTTGAGTGTGATATAATGGAAACCAGGTTTGTATGCCATGCTTTTAGAGAGTCCAGGTCACCAGAAACATTGGCAGCCAGAAGGCTATTTCTGAATAAATGATGGAACATACTGATTCCCTCACCCCTTGGATCTCACTCTGGCTCTTGCTTTCACTCTCTCTGACTTCTTTCTCTATATACAGATGGGGCAAAAGTAGGTCTAAGGTTGTTCACATGGAAAATAATACACTTATCCTATATAATAAAAGGGTAATATGCAAACCGACCCTAACACCAGAATGATTGGTCACTATGACACACACTGACCACCAGGGGACAGATGCTTAATGCAGGAGCTGCCGCCGGTGGTCAGTGCATTCGCACAGGGGCAGCTCTGCTCAGCCACAAGCCAGGCTGACTGCTGCCAGCACAGCGGTGCTGGAGGGAGCCACCCCTGCCTCCTCAGCAGTGCTAAGGATGTCCAACTGCAGCTTGTGCCTGCTCCCCACTGGCAAGTGGACATCTCCTGAGGGCTCCTGGGCTGCCAGAGGGATGTCTGACTGCCAGCTTAGGCCTGATCCCCCAGGGAGCGGGCCAGAGCCAGCAGGTGGACATCCTCCAAGAGGTCCCAGACTGCGAGAGGGCACAGACTGGGCTGAGGAGCCCCCCTGAGTGCACAAATTTTTGTGCACTGGGCCTCTAGTTCATAAATAATAATCTATGAACAAACTCTGTGTTTTTGCATAATCACAACCTTAAACCTACTTTTGCCCCACCCTGTGCATGTATATAAAAAATCCTTACTTCACTTGAAGGGCCACAGGTTTTAGCAATTTTACAAAAGTAGATTATAGAATAATACTAATGGACATTTTCATGACTTTCATATGCTAGAGTAATCACATTGTAAATTCTATTAATATAGTTATTTGATTTATTTATATCTATATTTTACTGATATATATGCCCTTATCATTTTCAGCTGCACAATTATAAGGTGAGGCAGGGAGGTTTAAAATTAGCTGTAGCCTTATGAAAAATTCTGCTTCTGACAAAGACTCCCTCCCTCCTTGACCAACCTTTATCAAGGCTTCTCTGAGTCCTGTTTTCTTTTAGGCCCAAAGCTGAACTCTGTTCTTAGTTGTTTAAATTTCTCATCCTCCACTCTCCATATTGTATCACCCTGTCTGCACTCACCAATAATCTAATGGAGGTGGTCAAAGAACTGCTATAGCTTTGATATTTCCTCTTCCCATCCTGTTCCTTGGCTGCTAATCTATACTTGTCCTTGTTACATTCAGAGTTGAGCCTGATTTCAACCTCTCCCCACTACCCACCTCACTGCAAAAACCCTATTACAGTAATGTATATTATGGACTTATGGTCAACCCAGATTATTTTGATCTTCAGTCATTCAAAATCTGCATCTATAATTGTGGCATTTAATCAAAATTATTTATGTATGTTGAAATCCAGCTATAAATCATAATTTATTTTTAAAAGTAAGAGAAATAATTAAAAAGAGTTCATGACAAGTCTACATGCATATTATAAGAAGAAATATATATCCATTTTAAAAAAGAAATACAGACCAAAATACAGGCCTGGAAACAGAATATTTCCTGACTCATGAAAACTTAATAAAAAAGTATATATCATTAAAAACAAAATTAAAAAATGAGATAATATTAATGTATCATAAAAAGGGATTTTACAGAGTTAGGAAAATAAAATCTATTTTGGAACTAATGAGTAATTTAGCAACAGAGAGACACAACAAAGAATGGATTAAATCAAATTATAAACATAAAGGTTTGATAAAATGCTGAAGGCAGGATAAAATGAGATGGTCAAAGCAAGAAAAACAGAGGTGATAATATGACATATCAAATAGTGATGACTCAACATAATTTTTGTTTTTGAAGTAAAAACCCAAAATTTGAACAGAATCTAGCATTGATATCTTAACTAATAAAAGCGTAATATTAAAATTAACCGTTTCTTCAGAACGACCTAAGCCACGCCCACCAGCCAATCAGAGTGACTGTATGCAAATTAGCCTAGCCAAGATGGAGGAGGGGTGTGCGGCTTCTCTGGAGCTGCTGCCTCCGCCATCTTGGGAGCCTCCATCCTGGGAAGGCATCTGGCGCCCTGGGCCAGCCGATGCCTTCCCAGGCGGAAGCCTCCAGGGTGAGGGACCAGCCAGCCGATCCACGACCCCTCCTGGGAGGCCTTCCGGGGGGCGGGGACCAGCCTGTGGGACCATGCGGCCCCCTCCTGGGTCGCTTCCCAGGCGGATAGCCCAGAGGGTCAGTGGGAACTATGGCCAGCCTGAAAACTGCCCTTAGCCCCTCACCCAGGCTTGCCACACCCCCTGGGGTGAGGGTCTCCACTGGGGAGCTTGACCAGCCTGCAAACAGACATTGACCCCTCACCCAGGCTGGCCAGGCATACCAGCAGGTGGACATCCCCAGAGGTGTCCCAAACTGTGAGAGGGCACAGGCCGGGCTAAGGAAACACTCCCCCCACCGCCCCAGTGCACAAATTTTTGTGTACCGGGCCCCTAGTATACACACACACACACACACACATACACACACACACTAGGGGCCCAGTGCACAAAAATTTGTGCACTCAGGGGCGTCCCTCAGCCTGGCCTGTGCCCTCTTGCAGTCTGGGACCCCTTGGGGGATGTCCACCTGCTGGCATGCCTGGCCAGCCTGGGTGAGGAGCTGAGGGCTGTTTTCAGGCTGCCCACAGTCCCTTTAAGGTTCAGGTCCCTACTGGGGTGCCTGGGCAACCTAGGTGAGGGGCTGAGGGCTGTTTTCAGGCTGCTCCCATTGACCCAACATCTCAGCGAGGCTGGCTGGAATTAGGTTTATGGGGTTTATTTATCTTCTATAATTGAAACTTTGTTACTTTGAGTGGAGGCCTAGTCAGGCAACAAAGCCTCCTATTTGCTTTAGCTCTGTGGCTTCTATAATTAAAACATTGTTGCCTTGAACAGAGGCCCGGCTGGCCTAGGCAGGCAGTTTCAACTCCATCGCTGGTGCAACGGAAGCCTCCTGTTTGCTCTAGCTCTGTGGCTGCTGGCCTCCATCTTGGCTGGGTTAATTTGCATACAGCCGCTCGGATTGTCTGTTGGGCGTGGCTTGGATGGTGGGCATGGCTTAGGTGTCCTGAAAAGATGGTTAATTTCCATATTACTCTTTTATTTTATATATATAGAAATTATATATGGAAATTATATATGGAAATTATATGGAAATTAACCATCTTTTCAGGACACCTAAGCCATGCCTACCATCCAAGCCACGCCTACCAGACAATCAGAGCAGCTGTATGCAAATTAACCCAGCCAAAAATGGAGGCTGGCTCCATGGGCAGCGGCGGGTGCGGCAAGGGTGGAGGCTCCCTGGGGCTGCCGTGTCCAATTGGTGGCCACCCTGCCTCAGAGATGGCATACCTGGTCAGAGATGGCGGCTCTGTGGGGCAGGGCCACTGTGTCTGATAGGCCTCTGCCCAGCTGGCGCTGAGGGCCCTGTGTGCGGTGCCCTGTCAGAGACAGTGGCTCCCCGCAGGGCAGGGCCACGATGTCCGATGGGCCACAACCCTGCTGGATCTGCAGAAGGGAGCGAAGCCA
>PVJC01015426.1:0-34973 GCA_004026665.1 Murina feae
TCTGCTCTTCCTGTACTTGCAAGTCTATTTCTTTCACCAGGTGGGGGAAGTTTTCTGTCATTATTTCTTCAAATAGGTTTTCAATATCTTGCTCTTTCTCTTCTTCTGGTACCCCTATAATTCTGATGTTGGTACGCTTGATGTTGTCCCAGAGACTCCTTACACTATCTTCATACTTTTTGATCCTTTTTCTTTTTTTCTTTTGGCTTTTCCAGCTGGGTGGGTTTTGCTTCTTCATATTTTATATCTTTGACTTGATTCTTGCAATCCTCTCTTCTGCTGTTGGATTTCTGTATATTATTTTTTATTTCAGTCAATGTATGCTTAATTTCTAGTTGGTCCTTTATCATATCCTTGAGGGTCTCATTAGATTTATTGAGGGTCTCACTAAATTTATCAGCAGTCTCTAGAAAATTCTTGAAAAACCTAATAACAGTTGTTTTGAACTCTATATCCTGTCGTTTTCTTTCCTCCATTTCTGTCATTTGTGACCTGTTTCTTCATCTCTGCATTTTGGCTGCTTCCCTTTCTGAGTTAGGTGATCACTGAGAGGAATTAACCTCTAAGCCACTTGGTTATGAGAGTCAGCTGTGTCTACAGTGGGAGAACTTCTGTGCTGGAGACACCCTTATGGGGCAAGAGTTGTTTCAGTGGGGCTTTTGTGCCCACTGCATCTGCCCCAAGTGTGTTCCTTGTGGATCTGAGTTTTATTTAGGATGGTCCCACTCTGGCCACTGGGTGAGGCTGGCTGTTGTATCTTTAAGGAGGTGTTGATTTAGCCTTTGCCTTAGGCTTCTCAGCCTTTATATGCAAAAGCCTCTGACACAGCTTGGGAGGGGCGGGGTCTCGGGGAGTTTGCAGGGCAGGGTGGAGCAAGTAGCTATGGCCACTTCTCAGCCTTGTGCTAAGTGACACTGGGTCTCTGTGTCCCATGGTAATTGCTGCAAGCAATGCTGAGAGAAACCCGCTTTGGATTTCCTCCCGGTGCCAGTCAGTCCCCCTTCTCCGGGTGTGCGCCTGGAACTGGAGTTCAGAGCCACTGGGAGCTTGTGGCTCTCTCTGTTTTGGAAAAGAACCACGTCCTCCGACACCAGCCCTCTCCCTGAGCCCCGTGCACACACCTCCGTACCTCTGTACTTTGCTTCCGCCACTCTTCTGAGTCTCAGTTTCTTTCTAGTTGTAGGATTTTCACTCAGCCAGCCTTCCTGTGGGTGTGAGTGGTGTCCGTGTTTTCTTTTCGTGGTTATTCTGAAATAGTTGTGCACGGCTGCATTTATGGTGTTTACCTTATGCCACCATCTTGCTGTCTCTGTGCTCCTCTCCTCCTGAACATCAATAATTCTGTCCACTGGTATGTATGTGCAAAATTAAATAATATATGAATCCAAAGAAAACTCATAAATACATTGAGAGATCTTAGTTTGTTTAGGGTTCCACAAAAGTTAATTCCCCTGGGCCAGGAAGTGACATTGCTTCAACCAATCTTCTAACATCATGTCTTATTCTCTTGCTTAAAAGCTTGTCATGTGGCCTCATTGTTTTGATGAAGCTTAAATTTCTTAGCCCAGTGCTTCAGTGGTTCTCAACTTTCTGGCCCTTTAAATACAGTTCCTCATGCTGTGACCCCCCAAAAATTATTTACGTTGCTACTTCATAACTGTAATGTTGTTACTGTTATGAATCATAATGTAAATATCTGATATTTCTGATATGCAGGATGGTCTTAGGCAAACCCTGTGAAAGGGTCGTTCGACCACCAAATGTTCACGACTCACAAGTTGAAAACTGCTGGCTTAGGTTATCCACACTCTAGTCTTAATTCAGCCTTTCCTTTACCTTTTTTGTTAACTCTCATAACATGAGCGCGCACACACACACACTCATGCGTGCAATATAACAATCCAATTAAAGAATTCTTGATGTGTCTGGCTAAATGATCATCAATCTTGTTTATCTTTTCAAAGAACCAGCTCTTCTATATTGATCTTCTATATTATTTTTTGTTTGTTTGTTTGTTTGTCTCTATGTCATTTATTTCTGCTCTAATCTTTATTATTTCCTTTCTCCTACTTTTGGCTTTACTTGTTGTTATCTATTTAATACTTTAAGTTGTAGGATTAAATAGTTTATTATTAATTTTTCTTATTTTTTGAGGTAGATCTGTAAAGCTGTGAATGTCCCTTTTAGGACTGCTTTTGCTGTGTCCCAGAGGTTTTGGGTTGTTGTGCATTCTTTTCATTTGTTTTGAGAAAGTTTTTTATTTCTTTCTTGATCTCATTAGCAACCCACTTATTGTTTAATTAGAGGCCTGGTGCATGGATTTGTGCACCAATGGGGTCCTTCAGCCTGACCTGCAGGTATCAGTGGACCTCCATGCCACCACAGCCTAACCTTACCCACCAGCTCAGCATATCTTGGGCACGCAGGAGAAGTGTCTGTGGGAGAGGCTCACGCTGCTGTAGCTGCCCTCACCAGCCATCAGCCCGGCCTCTGACGCCCATCTATCAGCTAAGTGGTGCTCCTACTATGAGCGTGCACTGATCACTGGGAGGGAGAAGGTGGGGAGGAAGCTTCTGCATTGAACGTCTGTCCCCTGGTGGTCAGTGTGTGGCCTAGCTACGAGCTGGTCATCCAGTCATCTAGTTATCTAGTTGTCTGATTATCCAGTTGCTTAAGCTTTTATATATATAGTTGATATGCTATTTAGCCTCCATGTTTTTGAATCTCTTTGAGTGTTTTTTCAGTAGTTGATTTTTAATTTCATTCCATTGTGATCTGAGAAGATGTTTGATATGATTTCAATCTTCTTGAACTTGTAGAAGCTTGTTTTTTGTCCTAACGTGTGGTCTATCTTTGAGAATGACCTATATGCACTTGAGAAGAATGTATATTTTGCATTGTTGGGGTGAAATGTCCTATCAAGTCCATTTGATTCAGTGTTTCATTTAGTCACTGTTTCCTTGTTAATTGTTTAGTCTGGAAAATCTACCCATTGGTGACAGTAGGGTGTTAAAGTGCCCTATAATAATACCATTGCTGTCAATGTCTCCCTTAAAATCCTCCAGAATTTTTAAAAAGTATATGTGTAGGTGCTACTATATGAGTGCATATATGTTTAGCAGGATTATATCCTCTAATTGGATCAATCATGTTATGTAGTGACCTTTGTTGTCTTTTGTGATGGCCTTTGAAGTATATTTTATCAGATGTGTGTATTGCTACCCCAGGGTTGTTTTTTTTTATTCCATTTGCATGGTAATTTTTTTCCTATCCATTCACTCTCATCCTGTGTGTGTGTTTTGTTCTGAGGTGAGTCTCTTGTAGACAGCATATAGTTGGTCCATGTTTTATATCCATTCAGTTGCCTAATTTCTTTTGATTAGAGATTTTAATCCATTTACAATTATGGTTATTATTGATAGATACTTACTTATTGCCCCTTTAATTGTGTATACCTATATTTCCTTTTCTCTCTCTCTCTCTCCTTCTTCTCATTACAGAAGTCCCTTTAGCATTTCTTGAAGTGCTGGTTTGGTGGTGATAAACTAATTTAGCCTTTATTTATCTCAGGAGGTCCTTATTTCACCATTTTGAATGATATCCTTGCTGGATACATTAATTTTGGTTTCAGATCCTTGCTTTTCATTACCTTGAAAACTTCATGCCATTCCCTCTGGCTGGCAGATTTTCTGATGAGAGATCCATTGACAGCCTTATGGGAGTTCCTTTGTAGGTAACAAATTGCTTTTCTCTTGCTCCTTTGAAGATTTTCTCTTTGTCTTTTAACTTTTGGCATTTTAATTATGATGTCTCTGGGCATGAGCTTGTATAGGTTCTTCTTGCTTAGGACTCTGTGTGCCTCTTGAACATTGGTGACTTTTTCCTTCACTTGGGAACTTTTCAATTATTATTTCTTCAAGCATATTCTCTATCCCTTGCTTACTTTCTTCCCCTTCTGGCACTCCTATTGTATGAATATTGTTATACTTCCATGTTGTCCTACAGCTCCCTGAAGCTATCCTCTTTTTTTATTTGTGTTTTTCTTTTTGGTTCTCTGTTTAAGTGATTTTTTTTCTATCCTGACTTCTAATTCACTGATATGATTCTTGGTTTCCCCTAATCTGCTGTGTATTTCTTCCATTATGTTCCTATTTAGGGATATGTTATTCTTCATAGTTACTCTATTTTTTTTTCTCATGCTGTTGAGCATCTTTGCCATCATTATTCTGAAGTCTGTGTCTGATAAATTTCTTATCTCCATTTCATTTAGCTCTTCTGGAGAATTATCTTGTTTTGTTTGGTCCTTGTTTTTTGTCTCCATATTTTGGCTGCTTGTTTGTGTTTGTTACTATGTATTAGTTAGATCTGCTATGCCTCCCATACACTAGTGCATGACATTGCCAGATACTGTTTCTGACTGACCCTGAGTACCCTGTTTGAATCTATCAGCAATCCAAAGCTTGTGGCTTTCTTTACTGGCATTGGGAGGAACAAGATGTACACCAAGCTCTGCCTTTCTTGGCCCTATGCCTCAAATTAGATCAGGCAAGGACTCAAAGCCTCCAGATACCCGGCTCTTGTAGGAGTCTGATTGTTTGCAGTCTTTAATAGTCTCAGGCTATTGACTGCAGGGTGGGGCAGGAGGTTTTCCAACAGAGTGAGGCAATTGCTTCTTCCTGCAGGTTGTTATTACTCTCAGTCTCTTAATAGGCTTTAGATACTCCACCAGACTGGGAAAAGTATTTTCCAATGCTTTGGGAAACTGCCTTCCCCCCAAGCAAAAACCACCTGAGTGGTAAAAGTCTATCATGTTCTCTGTAGCATGAGGGAATGACTTAGCACAGAATATAGGGGTGTCTGCCTTTCAAGCTCTAATCCTGGCTTCTATTCACACAGCTTCAGTACACTCTGTCCTCCCTCTACCAGAGCCCAAGGTGAGTAGCTACACATGAAATTTTGTGTGTTGGCCCTTTAAAAGGGTGCCTGCATTTCCAACTATCTCTCTCTGGAAGACAGCATCCCTGCTGCTTGTCACACCCAAATGTTATGTGGGCACCTTTCTCAGTTCTGATGCTCTGGACTAGGGAATACAGCTTGGGGTTTAAACCTCAGAGTTCTCAGTGGGAACACCCTTAGCTGAGATATCCCTTGAGAACTTCAGCTGCTGTCTTTGGAAGTCCTTTCTTGACTCTGCACTTCCTACCACTGTTGATGCAGCCTCCACTTTCCATTCTTCGTTATTAGGGTTCTCTCCAGCTAATCTTCACTTTATTATTCAGGACAGTTTTTCAATATTTCCAGTTTGGTTCTGGGAGCATGTCAGGATAGCATCTGCTTAATATACTGCCATTTTGGAATCCAAATGAGTTGCTTTGTTAATGGAACACTGTCTACTTGAGTAAATGACTGATTAATATTATCCAGACTTGGGTATTTGGCAGACTTATCCTTGAAAATAAATAAAATAAACTTGTTACATCAAGGAAGACAACTGTTGGAATCTGTTGCAAATGATAAAATTCAGGTTTTTAAGAAAAATTAGTATTTTAGAAAATATAGATCTACCACCTTTAGCTTGACACCTCAATATTTAAGACTCTTCTTATGAGATTGTTGGTAATATTAACAAATGTGATTTTTCAATATTGTATAAATATCACTTGAAAAAACTACATTAATCAGTAAACCAATTATTTCACAAATGACCAATACACATAATATTATAAAGTGAAGTACAGCTCGATGGCCCATCAAAGGGCTAGGCAGACAAATGGAATTTAATTGGACAATATGAAATATTTAAAAAGGTATCCCTTGTGGTCTGGTCAGGATTGTGGCATAGTAAACAGAGTGCTCATCTCCTCCCCACAACCACATCAAAATTACAACTAAACTAAAAAACAACCATCATTCAAAACCACCTGATATCTAGTTGAACAGAAATCTCATAACTATGGATATAAAGAAGAAACCATATGAAGACAGTTAGAAGGGGCAAAGACGTAGAAAGAAATAGTCCCACACTCACAATGTATGGGGGTTAAAAATCAGGAGGGATATCCAGGCTGCAGATATGCCCTGGAAGAGAGAGGTGCCCCAGTCCCACACCAGCGCTCCCCCTCAGACCAAAGTTCCTGTGTCGGGAGAAAAGTTAATGTAATTTCTGGCTGTGAAAATGATTGGGGGTTGTGGCCGAGTAAGATAGAGGGCTGCTAGAATGTCAGGTATTCCCTTAAAAGGCCCACACATGGATTTAATCAGAATCACTCATTCTGATTTCTAGCACAGGGGCAGAAACTAACTCAAAAGGCATCAGGGACACTTGAGGACAAGTAGAATTGTGACTTTTGATTGAGGGTTGAAGGGGAAACTTTCTCCCCAAACAGAATTGTTGGTAGAGGCCATTGTTCATTTTCTGAGCTCTCTCGCCATTGGGGGTGAGAGGGTGCCATTTCTGAGTCTCCATCAATCTGGCTAACACTATTAATCCTGCCCTGATGATTCCCTGAGACCCCACCCACCAAACTTGCAGGCCCATCCAAGCCATTTCTAGTGGCTTTTTCATACAAATAATCTGTCTTGGTTCATACTTCGAAATTTTCTAAACTCACTCAAAGGTTCATAAACCCCAAACAAGCAGCATCTGCCCTCTACATCTCCCTAAGTTGCCCAGACACTAGTGACAGCTGGCCTCAGTGCTTAGCTTGGCCTTTCATGGGCACCACCAAATCCAGCAGAAGGAGTAACCATCTGCAGTTCACTCTATTGGCTCATACAAGGTGGCCCAGGGCAGGGTAGACTTGGTGGACAACATATTCAAGGGGCAACTCAGCAGATACCAGACCCCTACTGAAGCAAGTCCTGCCCTCTCACAGCAGCTCCTCTGCCACTGTTTCAGTAAAGGATTAAATCTCTCCCATTGACATGCCAACAGTAATCACGGCTTAACCACAACAGGAGGGTACACAGAGAGCATTAGCAGAGGGCACATCTAAAGCACCCACCTCAGGTGACCAGGGAGGCTGTGCCACTGGACCTTACAGAGTATCTACTACATAACACCACTCAACCAGACTGGGATATGTAGCAGCTCTACCTAAAATATAGAAACAGATGCAGAAAGGCAGCCAAAAATAAGAAACAAAAAAACAAGTCCTACCCAATAAAAGAAGAAAACAAAACTCCAAGAAGAAAACTAAACAAAATGGAGACAAGCAATATACTAGATGCAAAGTTCAAAATACTGGTTCTAAAGATGCTCAATGAACTTAAAGAAAGAGTAGAGAAACTTAGTAAGAATTTTAACAGAGATGGTAAATATAAAAATGGAGATAGAAAATATAAAAAGAACCAGCCAAAAAGGAAGAATATAAAAACTGAAGTAAAGAATATATTACAGCCCTAGCCGGTTTGGCTCAGTGGATAGAGCATCAGCCTGTGGACCAAAAGGTCCTGGGTTCAATTCCAATCAAGGGCACCTTGGTTGAAACCTCTCCCCAGTGCGGGCTCTGGTCAGGACTTAGCAGGAGGCAATCAATTGATGTGTTTCTCTCACATTGATGTTTCTCTCGTTTTTTCTCTCTCTCTTCCATTCTCCCTAAAAATCAATGCAAAAATATCCTCTAGTGAGGATTAAAAAAACAAACAAACAAACAGACAAACAAAAAGTATGTTGCAGGTAATCAACAATGGAGTAGATGAAGCAGAGCAACAAATCAGCAATTTAGAAGATAAAAAAGTAGAAAACACCCAATCAAAATAGCAAAAAACAAAAAAGAGGGTAGTTTAAGGAGCCTCTGAAACAACTTCAAGGGTAGCAATATTTGCATCATGGGGGTACTGGAAGGAGAAGAAAGAAAGAAATTGAAAATGTATTTGAAAAAATGTCAGAAAACCCCTGACCTAGTGAAGGAAATAGACATATAAGTTCAGGAAGCACAAAGAGTCCCAAATAAGAGGAACTTATAGAGGACCACACCAAGACACATCATAATGAAAATGCCAAAGGTAAAGACAAAAAAAGAATTTTAAAACAGCAAGAGAAAAGCAGTTAGTTACCTAAAAGAGAGCTTCCATTCAATTATCATCTGATTTCTCAACAGAAACTTTGCAAGCCAAAGGATTGGTAAGAAATATTCCAAGTGATGAAAAGCAAGGACCTACGATCACAATTACCCTACTCAACATAGCTACCATTTAGAATCAAAGGACAGATAAAGAGCTTTCCAGATATGAAAAAGCTAAAGAAGTTCATCACCATCAGCCAAGTATTACTAGAAATGTTTAATGGTCTTTAACAAGAAAAAAATATCAAAGATATGACAAATAAAATGGCAATTCTATATAATAAAGAGGGAATATGAAATTTGACCATCACTCTGGTCAATTTGCACCCACAGCTGAGGCTAAGTTCTCATAACAAGCCTTAAGGAGCAATCAGCAAGAACCTGAGGCTGTGCACCCACCCTCCTGCATGGGGCTTGACAGGGGACCTCAGGTCATGCCTTCCACCCGCAGGGCTTGACAGGAGACCTCAGGCTGCTCCCCCCGCCCTGGCACTAGGCCAGAGGAACTCAGGCTGCACCCTCTTTCCTGGTGCTAGGCCAGGGGACCTCAGGCCATGCCCCCCACCCTGGCCCCAGGCCAGGGGACCTGAGGCTGCACCCCCCCCCCCACATGGCAGGGCTTGACAGGGTGGGACTGGCCAGGTCTGGATCTAGCCCAATGAAGGGGGGCCGTCCAGGTTTGGGTCTTGAGCAATTTTGAGGTGAATGTGGGTGGTTGAAGACTTGACTCTGGGTTCCATGGTGCACCCCAGAATCTGACAGGAGGAAGATTTTCATATCTGTTTTACTGACTTTCTTTAATCTCTGACACTTCTATTATAGAAAAAGGGCAAATAGCAGTATTAAAATATTTCCTCTAATTAATCCCCTTTTAATGTGCACGAATTTTGTGCACTGGTCCACTAGTAAATATATATTTATCAATACTTATATTATTTATTTCTAGAATGTAATGCTCTTTTTAATTAAAATATAATTGAAATACAATATTTTTTAAATAACTATCACTTGTGGATTTGGGGTGTAGATCAAAGAAGAATATCCACAGTTATCTGAAAAGACATTAAAATATTTTTCTTTTTTATAAACTATTCTAGGGGCTGGTGCACAAAAATTTGTGCACTCAGGAGATCCCTCAGCCTGGCCTGTGTCCTCTCGCAGTCTGGGACCCCTCAGGGGATGTCCACCTGCTGGCATGCCTGGCCAGCCTGGGTGAGAGACTGGAGGCTGTTTTCAGGCTACCCACAGTCCCTTCAGGATTCGAGTCCCTACTGGGATACCTGGGCAGCCTGGGTGCGGGGTTGAGGGCCGTTTTCAGGCTACCCACAGTCCCTTCAGGGTTTGAGTCCCTACTGCAGTGCTTAGACAGCCAGGGTGCGGGGTTGAGGGCCATTTTCCGGCTTTCAGGCTGCCCACAGCTCCCATTGACCCAACGTCCCAGCAAGGCTGGCTGGAAGGAGGTTTCTGGGGTTTATTTATCTTTTATAATTGATACACTGTTGCTTTAAGCCGGGGCCTAGGCAGGTAACAAACCCTCCTGTTGGCTTCAGCTCCATGGCTTCTATAACTGAAAGAATGTTGCCTTAGTAGAGGCCCAACCGGCCTAGGCAGGCAGTTTCCTCCATCACTGGTGCAACAGAAGCCTCCTGTTTGGTTCAGCTCCATGGCTTCTACAATTGCAACTATGTTGCTGTAAGAAGAGAGAGACCCAGCTGGCCTAGGCAGACAGTTTACTCCTGGTGCAACGGAAGCCTGCTGTTTACTCTAGCTCCGTGACTGCCGGCCTCATTCTTGTCTGGGTTAATTTGCATACATCAGCTCTGATTGGCTGGTGGGTGTGGCTTAGGCATCCCAGAGAAATGGTCAATTTCAATATTACTCTTTTATTAGATTAGATATTTGAGTGAGGCTATATTTTCTTCATATTCTTTAACCAGAACAAGATACTGCAATGTACTCTAGCAGATTCAATGCAGAAGCAGATATGAGAATCTATCTGGCTTCTACTAAGCCGGATATTAAAGAGATTTGCAAAAATCTAAAACAATTCCAACCTCATCATTGTTTTTTAAGAAAAATATATCTATTTTTTATAAAAATAACAATTTTAGGCCTATTGTTATTCTAAAGTAGATTAATGACTGAATAAAAGACAGTGAAGGAATTAGCCAAAGAATATATATGTATAACCTGTAGATACAAAACAACATTGTGGTGATGTCCAGAGCAAAGCAGGGGAAAAGAAGAAATTAGTAATAGTGTTAACAATAAAAACAAAGTAAAATAAAATAAAATAATGAATGAAGACATTTTTAAAATTTCTTAGTTTTCATTTGTAATACAGAAAATATAGACAGATATAACCTGCATAAACAAAGTGGGTAAGGGTTGCCAGATAAATAAATAGGGTTGCAAATAAAACTACAGGACACACAGTAAATTTGACTTTTAGATAAACTGAATAATTGTTATTATACATATGTCCCATGTGATACTCATGGCATAATTACACTAGTAAATTATTCATTTTTTAAAAATATGTTTTTATCATTTCAGAGAGAGAGAGGGAGACAAAGATAGATAGAAACATCATGATGAGTGAGAATCATTGATCTGTTGCTCGTACATGCTCCCTACTGGGGATTAAGCCTGCAACATGAGCATGTGCCCTGACAGGGAATTGAACTGTGACCTCCTGGTTCATGGCTTGATACTCAACCACTGAGCTACATCTGCTGGGCAAATTATTCATTGTTTACCTGAAATTCAAATTTAGGCTGAGGGGGTGGAGAGGTGGAAGAAGATAAAGGGGTGGTAAACACACAATACAATGTACAGAGAATGTGTAATAGAATTATCCACCTGAACCTGTATAATTTTGTTAACCAGTGTCACCTCAATAAATTCAATTAATTTTTTAAAAAAGTATATGAAATTCAAATTTAACTAAACATCCTATATTTTATCTAGCAGGCTTACTTTGGTATTTTCAATAATTTTTAAGAATGTAAAGATGTTTTAAGACCAATAGTTCTGAAAAATACTGCTTAAATTCTTTCTGCACTTCATCCTTTTTCCATTTTATTTCCTTTTTCCACTTACTCAGATTTAGTGAAGTTTAACTATAACTAATTAAGTGCCTTATTACCTCTAGACTTAATTGCTATTGAACAATTTGTTATTATAGCCAGTTCTAGACATAGCTTATTCATCTATGTATATTTTGTTCAAGTAGAAAATAAATGTGTTGTAGTAGTAGAACCAATAAACTTGTCATAATTTTTATAAATTACTTCATAACAGTGATGTAACCCATGCATGGGGAGAAACCATGATGGGGATATTCTAATTAAAATATTTGTAAGAATTGAAATAGCTACTATACTTATTTTATGTAGATTCTTTTTTTAGTACAATAGGAAAATGAAGTATTCTGTTAAAAGCCTTACAATTTGAAACTTACCTATGTGTTTAAGGAGGACATAATGAAATATAGTGCTTCTCAGAGATTTATAATCAACTAGCAGCCTGTTGCAGGAAGATTCCTGCAAGAATAGGGCTTCCTGAGCCAGAGTGAAGTAGAGAAGGGAGCAAAGCCTGCCTCGGCTCCTGTCTCTGCTGCCTTGGCTCCCCCTCTGCCCCACTTCTCCCTCCCTTCTTCACTGTCTCCACTGCCTCGGCTCTGCTCCCTTCTCCACCACTTGGCTCCCTTCTGCAGCACTTGGCTTCCTTCTATGCTGTCTCTAGTCTTCACTCTCCTGTGTATGCAAATTAACCACTATTTTGATGGGTTAGTTTACATACAGTCACTCTGAATGGCTGGAGGGCATGGCTTGGCTGGTGGGCGTGGCTTAGGTGTCTTGGAGTGATGGCTAATTTGCATATTACTCTTTTATTCGAGTAGATTTGTATACTTATGTACTTACTAGTGGCCCATTGCAGGAAGATTCCTGCAAGAATAGGGCTTTCTGAGCCAGAGCAAAGCAGAGAAGGGAGTGAAGCCCGCCTCGGCTCCCATCTCCTGTCTCTGCCACTTCAGCTGCCTCCCGTCTCTGCTGCCTTGGCTCCCTCTCTCCCTTCTCCCTCCCTTCTTCACTGTCTCCACCACCTCAGCTCTGTTCCCTTTTCCACCGCTTGGCTCCCTTCTGCAGCACTTGGCTTCCTTCTACACTGTCTTTAGTCTTTGCTTGCCTGTGGATGCAAATTAGCTGCCATCTTTGATGGGTTAATTTGCATACAGCCACTCTGATTGACTGGTGGGCGTGGCTTAGGTGTTTCGGAGTGATGGTTAATTTGCATATTGCTCTTTTATTAGATTAGATTTGTATACTTATAAACTTATTTGTATACTTATATACTTATTTGTTGTATACATATAAGCTTATTTGTTATATACTTATTAGTTGTGTACTTATTTGTTGTATACTTATTTGTTGTATACTTATAAACTTATTTGTATACTTATAAACTTATTTGTATATTATATACTTATTTGTATACTATAAACTTATTTGTATACTGTAAACTTATTTGTATAACTATAAACTTATTTGTATACTTATATACTTATTTGTATACTTATAAACTTATTTGTATACTGTAAACTTATTTGTATATTTATAAACTTATTTGTATACTTATAAACTTCTAAACTTAAGTGTATACTTATAAACTTATTTGTATACTAATAAACTTATTTGTATACTAATAAACTTATTTGTGTACTATAAACTTATTTGTATACTTATAAACTTAATTGTATACTTATATACTTATTTGTTGTATACTTATATACTTATTTGTTGTGTACTTATTTGTTGAATATTTATATACTTATTTGTTGTATACTTATAAACTTATTTGTATACTAATAAACTTATTTGTATACTAATAAACTTATCTGTATACTATAAACTTCCTAGGGGCCCAGTACACAAAAATTTGTGCACTCGGTGGGGGAGGGGGGTCCCTCAGCCCAGCCTGTGCCCTCTCGCAGTCTGGGAACCCACAGGGGATATCCACCTGCTGACAAGCCTAGCCAGCCTGGGTGAGGGTCTGAAGGCCGTTTTCAGGCTGCCCTCAACCCGTTCAGGGTTTGGGTCCCTACTGGGGTGCCTGGTCAGCCTGGGTGAGGTGCTGAGGGCCATTTTCAGGCTGCCCACAGCCCGTTCAGGTTTCACGTCCCTACTGCGGTACCTGGCCAGCCTGGGTGAGGGGTGAGGGGTGAGTGCTGTTTTCAGGCTGCTCACAGCTTCCATTGACCCAACGTCCCAGCAAGGATGGCTGGAATCAGGTTTCTAGGGTTTATTTATTTTTGACAATAGAAATTTTGTTACTTTGAGTGGAGGCCTAGGCAGGGAATGAAGCCTCCTGTTTGCTTCAGCTCAGTGGCTTCTGTAATTGAAACTATGTTGCCTTGAGCAGAAAGAGAGCCAGCTGGCCTAGACAGACAGTTTACTCCTGGTGCAATGGAAGCCTCCTGTTTGATCTAGCTCTGTGGCTGCTGGCCTCCATCTTGGCTGGGTTAATTTGCATACAACCCTTCTGATTGTCTGGTGGGCGTGGCTTAGCTGGTAGACGTGGCTTAAGTGTCTTGGAGTAATGGTCAATTTGCATATTACTTTTTTATTAGATTAGACTATAGTTTACTAGAGGCCTGGTGCGCAAAAATTTGTGCACTCAGGCAGATCAGCCCAGTCCATCTGCTGGCTTAAGCCTGCTCCCTGGACGATTAGGCCTAAGCTGGCAGTCAGACATCTCTCTGGCTTCCTGGGATCCCTTGGGAGATGTCCACTTGCCAGTGGGGAGCAGGCCTAAGCTGTAGTCAGACATCCTTAGCACTGTTGAGGAGGCAGGAGAGGCTCCCACCACCACTGCTGAACTGGCAGCCGTCAGCCTGGCTGTGGCTGAGGAGAGCTCCTCCTGTGGGAGTGAACTGACCACCAGGGGCAGTGCCAGAGACCGATTATTGTCACCTTAATTGATCTGAATGATCAGAGCTATTCACTCATCACTTAGATTGAGACATTGACAGTTAAAGCAACCCTCCATCTGTTAGTCATATGCAAATTTTTGCTGCCTGTTTGTTGTTGGAATTTCTTGCCTAAAAATATGGTTGTTTTCCCATAGCCTTAATAAAAGCTTTGAGCAAGGCCAGAGCAGTGGGCAGTCTTTCTCACTTGAGGTAGGCTCCCACCTGGCCCCCAAGTTCCAAATTAATTTCTTCTAGTCTCTCTTTCATTTTGTGTGTGGCCTTCTGTAGGTAGAGCACAGGAGGTTTTGTCTCGGTGCAGAGGCTGATGCATGCTGTGAGCTTACTCCAGCATTTCAGATCTTTCTGGCACACCAGGGAGATGGCAATGCCCGCCTAAGCCCCTCCCAGAGCCACCTACACAGTACCCTGACCTTTCATTGGCTTCCCTAAGATGGTGTTCCATGATTGGCCACCTCCGCTATAAATAGGGCTGCATTTCCTCAATAAAGTTAGACCTGCGTCCCAGAACCTGGTCTCCGGAGTCGTGCATGCAAGCGTCCTACGCTAGGGGCTCCGCCATCCTCACCCCTGGGAAATCCCCTGCTTCAGCCTTCTCCAGAACCTTAACTCTGAACGGAAATCCTGAGCCATGTGGGACGTGTAAGGGGCTTCCACATGGCAGCTCCTGCATTGAGCGTCTACCCCCTGGTGGTTAATGTGTGTCATAGTGACCAGTCATTCCCAGTAGTTCTGCTGTTAGGGTCAATTTGCATATTACCCTTTTATTAGATAGAATAGAGGCCTGGTGCATGGGTGGGGACCAGCTGGTTTGCCCTGAAAGGTGTCCCAGATCAAGGTGGGATTCCTGCTGGGATGCCTGGCTAGCCTGGGTGAAGGGCTGATGGCTGTTTTCAGGCTGGTCACAGCCCCCAGTAACCCAAGCTCCCAGTGAGGCTGGCTGGAAGCAGGTATCTGGAGTTTATTTATCTTCTATAATTGAAACTTGGTTGCCTTGAGCGGAGCCCACAGCCGGCCTAGGCAGGCAGCTTCCTCCATTACTGGGGCAACAAAGCTTCCTGTTTGCCCTAGCTCTGTGGCTGCTGGCCTCCATTTTGGTTGGGTTAATTTGCATATAGCTGCTCTGATTTGCTGGTGGGTGTGGCTGATTTATGCAATTAGCATATTACTCTTTTATTAGATTAGATTGTCTGCATGTAATTTATCTCTGTTGGATTGATTAATAATAGCATTTGTAGTACTTATGGAAAATAATAATCTCTGAAATGTGTTACAAATTAAAATTATGTAAAATTGAACTAAGCCCTGGCCAGTGTTGCTCATTTGGTTGGAGAACCATCATATACACAGAAAGCCATGTGTTCAATTCCTGGTTGGGGCACATACCTGGGTTGTGGGTTCAATCTCTGGTAGGGGAGCATATGGGAGGCAACCAATCAATGTTTCTCTCTCCCTCCCTCTCTTTTTATAAATCAGTAAACATATCCTCAGGTAAAGAATAAATAAAATAACATTGAAACCAAATTTAGGAAACAAGTTAGCACATAGAAATTATATCTGTGAATGTATCTATGTCCCCTATGACTTTTTTTGTTGAAAAGTAAATAAATTTAGAATACCACATAGGTCCTGGGGTACTATAGCCCCGACACAACAAATATTCTTAAAAATTAAAATGTGCATCTTAAAACTAAATTTATTTAAAGATGTAATCTATACTTTGTTTGTGTACAGAGAAAAATAATATACATGAAAATAAAGCAGTTATCTGAGGAAATTAGGGTTATAGAGCATTTTTACTTTCTATATTATATGCTTATGTGAAAATATTTACATTTTTAATTATATTTAAAATAAAAACAATGCGCTGAATATAATAATACATTTTAAAAATCATCCTTTGAACAGTAGGGTCATACTTTACAAACTGTCCTTTAACTCATTGACTGTTTCTCAGAGCTCTTTCCACGATGCTACCTATAACCATTTCCCTTATTTTAGTTGCTTTCAAAATTCTTACCCTTTTCTATACAGACAAGCACTTCCTATTGCTTGCTATTCAAACAGTGTTGCCATGAATGTGATTACACAAATCTCTGCTACTCTGGGCAGTTCACAGGTGAGTGGGTTGGAATAAATCATTATTTGGGGTGGTAGCACTGGTGGAAGACACGAGTACAATAATTGTTACTTTTATACAATTTTGTGAGTATTATACAAAGAGAGCTCACAGAAGGCTTGGGAAATGCCAAAAAAATATCATATTAATCAAGTCTGTGTCCCTCGTGTTAATCTGTGTTCAATATCTTTAATTGCTTTGTCCAACATCCATTCCAACCCACTGCTAACATGCAGCAGCTGGGAAATTAAAAACCATGTCTCCAGTTCTATGGAGGCTAGGACATGACTTAGTTTCTATTGTGGGAATGTTTAGGAACTAAATAAAATGAGGAAAATCCCAGTTTGAGGCATTTTTGTTGGCAAGAATCAAGGCCAGGGTGGCAGCTACATCAGAGACCTGCCAGTGTGCTGAGTGGATTCCTGATTCAGCAGCTTTCTGGAGCAGCAGTGGCATATTTCTGGACCAGGCAGAGGAGCGTGGGACTGTAGCCTGAGATGTCAGCACTACTAGCAGCAGGTTCATAATTTTTCCACTTCCTGTATCGCTGGGAAGGATTTACCTGCTCAAGGTAGAGGCAGAGTAATTTCTGGAGCCACTAGTTGTTCCTGGTTGTTAGGGATAGAACTGTTCCTCCATTACTTCCAATAATTTTGTATGTTCTCAATTCTTCATATAAAATTCCTTAATATTCTAAGCCAGCACACTGTCTGTTTTCTACATCCTGTAAGCTAAAAAGGTTTTTTACATTTGTAATTGGTTGGGAAAAAATTAAGAGAAGAATAATATGCTGTGGCATAAGAAAGTTATGAGATTCAGATTTCAGTGTACTTAAATACAGTGATATTGGCAAATACCACTCTCAAACATTTATGTATTAACAATGGGTGCTGTTTTATTACAACAGCAAAATCATATGACTTACAAAGTTTAAAATATTTATCATCTGGCCCTTTTACACAAAAAGTTTGCCAACTTCTGATCTGAAGCAAACTCTCTTGGCTCAATTGTACTCTGACCAATACTGATAGTACTATATTAAGGAATGTAAGAAAATGATGGCACAGTTGTGAACAATATATAAATCTTGTTAAAATTTTAGCCACTGGTATCTTTTCTATTTCTCACATCTGGTTCAGGTCAAATGCTTTTCTGCGTTGAAACCATAATCCAGAAAGTTACAAATGGTGGTGGCCATTAACACTGTTCCCCCAATTCTTTCTCTTTCTCCTCTAGGGCATGTGGTAAAATTAAACTTCTATGCAACATTGATGTCAGGGGTGATCACGTGACTGGCTTTGGCCAAGAAAATGTGAGCAGAAAGAATTCATATCATTCAAAGCAGAAACTGAAGAGCCAGTGTACAACCTACCATGTTGCTTTTCCCAGCTGTCAATTAGTTGAGATGGTCCATACTCTATCAGCCTGGATTTCTCTCAGCTTAACTGCAGTGAACAGCTATCCCTGCCAAGTCTTATGTATGTAGCATGAGTGAGAAACTAACTTTGTTGTTTTAAGCTACTTATATTTGGGGATTGCTTGTTAATAATCTAAATAAACTATCCTGACTGATACTTCAATATATAAATTGGACCACAGTATTTAAACTCTATAATTCAGACATGCAAAATACAAATGTGCTTTCTCCATTTTTAAAATAGATCATATTTTTATCAGAAGATGTTTCCATGGATACTTGGGAAAAATATTGAAACTTGTAAGTAACTCTTTTTTTTTTTTTGGTATAAAAGTCTCTTTAGGTTAACGGAGTTTCTGTTGGGTAAGTAAATATTCAGCCCATTCAAAATTTAAATTCTATAGAGACTATTTCTTTATTCTTAAGAGAGGTATCTTCCTTCCTTCTTTGTCAAGCTGGCACCTAAATACAAGATGATTCCTAAGATTTCCAGGAGGGTATGGGACTATAGTTATATGTGCTCCTCCCCAAGTGTTTTTACTTCATATTGGTACAGTGCATTGTCTGGTCTTTCTTCTGTGCACCTGGCAATGACAAGACTAAGTTGTGGTTGGTGCTGATTAGATTTCTGAGTATGGCATGGTACTTGCTGCTGAAGTCTGGAACTAGAGGTTCCAGTCATGAAGTCCCTGTGAGCTGCAGTCTCATCTTGATCTCACACGACTCACAATTCCAATTTCCTCTCACCTGAAGTTCACAGAGCTGTGAAGCCTTACTCCACATTACCTCCCTTGGCTTTTCTGTTCTACTGTATGGTGCCATATTAAATGTGTCTCCAATGAGACAGCTTTTCTGAGAGACCTACTATCTTCCCAAGGATATGTCTAAGAATCTCCCAAACCTACATGAACATTCTATGTCCTCTGTCTTTGGGTTTTAGCTAAATGGTCAGAGAAAGAGAATAATGTCTTACTCCTGACCTTATCTTCCTCTCACTCCCACCTTTTTATTTACCTTCTTCTGGAATCAGAAAGTCTTTCCAGTTCCTCTTCCAAGTAGTAGGAGCTACTTTATGCTCCTTCCTCAGTCCTGTGATTCACCCTCCCTTTATTCCTGGCTGAAGGGCAGTATGGAATGAAATGCTACCAGGAAGAAGATAGATACTTTAGAACGTATGGAAAAAGTATTGTCCTTATTACATTAATCTTAATAGACCCAACCATTAAAAAACACAAGTACTATATATGTTTGATTATAAGATGAGTTGTTTTCTCAAAATTATTCTTCAGATACAAGAAAATCATTTTATAGAATCTCTCATATTAAATAATAACAAACATCCACTAACCTAAAATAATTTAATTAATGATAGAACTAAATTTTTTAAAAGTGGCCAATCCATTTAGACATATTTAATAATCATTACTACAGTGTGGTCTGATAATCACAAGTCTTGTATATAAACACTTCTTTTATATATCACTTTAATAAAGTAGTAATGCTTATTTTGTTGAAATGATAATTACCTTATAGATATTTATTGCTTGGAGTAAAATTTTCAGTGACCACCTTACCCACAAATTGTGAAAGAACTATATCTCCAGTACTTTAGATGGAAGGGAAGATAAGTTCTTCAGTTTAGATGACTCAAAAAGTGGTTCTATTTTTAACAAGGACACTGATTGCTAAAGTATACTCTTCATAAAATATTTTTTTATAATTCAGGTATTATAAAGCATTCATGCAAGTGAAGAGTTTTAGTAGAATTGTTTCATGGAATAAAAGTATGAAAAATAGCAATGTGTGTTCATTGTTAGAGAATTTAAAATAACGTGATTTAAAATTGAGGGCAGGTAAATAAAGTAATTAAAGCTTATAAATAAATTAAATAAGTAAATTGTTCTTTAAACTACATTTCTAAGTTTATGTATATTCAAGATAGCAAAAAAAAATCAGAACAGAATGAAGAAACAAAAAACTCCTTTTAGGTTCCTCTCTTTGGAAAACGGGGATCACCTGGGATTGAAGTTTGCTTAATATTCAATACATCACACAATTTAAACTCTCTCCTACATGAATGTTGCTTCTATTATTCAGAAGTGTAACCTTTTTTTCCAAGTTTCTAAATTCTTCTTAGTTCTGACGAGCACTCTGTAGTTAGGAGGTTTATACAGATGTTTCTGAAGCTTTGATATTCTCTACAACTTATTACATGCCAGACTAACATGTCCGTCTCCCATTAGCAGCATTATAAGTAACTTCCAGCTAATGGAAAAGGGCCTTTTCAAGTCTAGATGCGCCACAAGACATTGCTATTCCTCTTCTACCAGTTTTCAGCCCCCAAACGACATCTCAGGCAATTCCAGAATGGTATTCATTTGATCTTAACCAGTTTTCACTGGACCTGACTTTCATAAAATTACACAGTGATTTCTGCTCTTGAGAATTTATACAAAATGCTATTTTTCAAAATGTCATTCAGATAAAACAAAAAATTCTCTTTGGTTTGAAAACAGAAACCATTCTAAAGCAGAGAGAAAGAAGGGAGAAGAGAGAGAAAAAAAGAGAGAGAGAGGAAGAATATAAAAGGCCATGTAGGAGCTGTGGGAATTTGGTGAGAAGTGAGGTTGCAATATCTAAAAATGTGATTCCAAGTTTGCAAACACTTTCATTTTCCAGAAATGGTAAATTTCTGTTTGAAAAGGTCTTTCAAAATTGTTAATAATATTCTTAATTATAAATCTGAAATAAACCTAGAACAAATTAAATGCAGACTTTCTAGATCTGGGAACATTTTTTTAAAAATCTGCCTATTCCCCCAGTGCTTTCCACTTTTTAAAAGGATATTCCTGTCTTTTACTGTGGAGTAGAAATACCTCTTTCTTTCCTGAGAAAGTCAAAGGCAAAACAGGATCAGTGATTTGCTCAGGATCACATTGCTAAACCAGCGACAGAAAGAGGACTGGAATTAGCCCAGGAGTCTCCCAGCTCTGCTGCACTGCCAGCCTCCGTTACATAACAAGTTTGCCAAGTTCCCATCTGGATTCAGCAACTTTACTAGGAGAGATGCCAGTAACAACCCTTTTACAGTCTTCTAAGGCATGAGGGCAAGGTGACAGGAATTTAACCTCAGCAATATTTTTTTCCTTTTACCTTTCACCCGAGGCACAAACTCATTAATTCAAGAAGCAGAGGCCCCTTAGCTAATATTGTACATTACCCTCTAAGGCAGCAGTTCTCAACCTGTGGGTCGCGACCCCTTTGGGGGTCGAACGACCCTTTCACAGGGGTCGCCTAAGACCATCCTGCATATCAGATATTTACATTACTAATCATAACAGTAGCAAAATTACAGTAATAAAGTAGCAACGAAAATAATTTTATGGTTGGGGATCACCACAACATGAGGAACTATATTAAAGGGTCACAGCATTAGGAAGGTTGAGAACCACTGCTCTAAGGGCTGAACGTTTATTACGGTGGTTACTATTCTGGGGTCAACCCAATGAACCATATTGCACAATCTCCAGTGCAGCCGAATTCCAATTGACTTTCTTTTCCTGGTTTTCCTTCTGTGCTAGCATGCACAGGTGCATGACTGTAGTTTGCCAAGATCAGTCTCTATGCAGAGCTCAATTGATTTCTTGCCCCTTTTTTAAAATGTATTTTTTTCATTGAGGCCTGATACACAAAATTCATGCAAGAGTAGGCCTTCCTTCCCCCAGCTGCTGGCACACGGGACCCAGGTTTCACTCCGGCCATTGGCAGGCACCAGAGCCCCGGGCTTCCCTCACAACCCCTGCTTTGTCCAGAATGTCACCCAGAAGGATGTCTGGTCTAATTAGCATATTAAACTTTTATTATTATATGTAGGTAGAGCACAGGAGGTTTATCTTGGTGTAGTGGCTGATGCAATGCTGTGAGCTCACTCCAGCAGTTCAGATCTTTCTGGCAAACCAGGACGATGGCAATACCTGCCTGAGCTCCTCCCAGAGCCACGTACACAGTACCCCAACCTTTACGCTCATTGGCACCCTAAGAATATGTCCCATGATTGGCCACCTCTGCTATAAATACTGCTGTACTTCCGCAATAAAATTAGACCTGCGTCACAGAACCTGGTCTCCGGAGTCATGCATGCAAGCGTCCTAGCGCTAGGGGCTCCATGGTCCTCACCCCTGGGATACTCTCTGCTTCAATTATAGATTATTGATAGTATCACTGCTCTCTCCTATCCCTCTTGCACCCCTGTAGGATTTCTTGCCTTTTTATGAGCAACATCTATATCTGGGCATACACTGACAGAAAGCTGCCTTAGCAAATTTTTAGTTATGTGGGTTTAGGGATTTAAAAATATCTGATTATATTTTATTGTGTTCTCTGTGGTTAATAGCTGATTTCTGGAATTAACAAAATAGGAGAGAAAATAAAATTTGTCTCTAGAGTTTTCATGTCATTGTGGTTATGCTTTTGAATGGTTTAACTGACGTGTATCCACAAGCATAAGGAAAACAAGTTTTCTAGGTCTTATTCATATTATAAATCACTCTGTAATAGTTCACAGGGTATGTTGATACTTGTTGGCAGAGTAGGAGTATATTCAGTTACATGAAGCATTTCCTAGCAATGTGTGAACTATGTAGTGAAAAATAATTACTAAACAAATGTTCTACATTGGTCTCTGAGGGTGGACACTGGCATTAACTGGGTTGATCGATTCTCTTTCCCTTGACTTCTGCAATGCTATAACCTTGTGGCCCACTGCTTCTCTAGCAGCTTCTTTTTTTTCCTTTTATGATTCCTCTTCCCAAAAGAACATAGTAGTACCTGAAATTCAATCCTCATCCCTCTCTCCAATTTTTTTTTCTTTATACTTTCTCACCTTTAAAACTGTTATCTGTTTAGTTGATCATTACCTCTAATGGCTGAATTCTAGACCTCTGAGGAAATAGAGAAATTCACTCAAACTTTTCTAAACCTAAATTCTCTCTCCTAAGATAATTTAAAAAAGGATATTTGCATTCAACTGACTGCTTTGACCTCAAAGCCAACATTACTAAAATGAATCATCAGTAGACCACCTCCTCCACACCTTTTATCCAGCAATTCCTTTTCGGACTTCATAGTTCTACTTAGGGGGTCTCCTGCCTCAGCCTTCCCCTGACAAACAGCCTGCCCACGCTGTCAGATGAATCTGTCCAGAGAGCACCCATTCCCCTTGACAACCCACAGACTGATCATCTAATGCTGTAATTAGGACTATTTAGCTTGAAATGTAGAGCCCACCAAAATCTGGTCTTAGTTTGCTTTTGCAACTATATCTAGTGGTTCTCAACCTGTGAGTCACGACCTCTTTGGGGGTCGAACGACCCTTTCACAGGGGTCGCCTAAGACCATCCTGCATATCAGATATTTACATTAAGATTCATAACAGTAGCAACATTACAGTTATGAAATAGCAACGAAAATAATTTTATGGTTGGGTCACAACAGGAGGAACTGTATTTTATTTAAAGGGTCAGAAGGTTGAGAACCTCTGGGCCTTACATGGACATTCTGCCCTATCTGTTCCTGTCACCAGTACATGTTCAATGTTCACACCTCTCTTGGCTTTAGTTCACCATGTTCTTATTGGTGGAAATTTCTTGTCCTCTTTTCTCACTATTTAAATCTCATCCATGCTTCAGGACCCTGGCCAAACCCCTCCTGCTTTGTCAGGATTTACCTGCATCATCCAGTGTTGAATGGTCTCTCCCTCTTTTCTCTGCTTCTTTGGGCTGCAGCACTTTCTAAACATAGATTCTTCATAGCTTGGTGTTGTTTTCTATAACTTCATTTATATTCATAACTTCTTTCCCATTTATGATTTTCCACAATAAAAACAGCATTGATTTGTTGATATTCATTCTTATTACTATTAAATGAACAATATTTAGAAAATATGTTCTAAACATACATGCATTGACTTATTTTTACACTTAACTGTCATGAATTATAGTCAAATGAAATCTGAATACAAGCAGAGTTTGCAGTTGTTTGGGATAGGAGGATAATTTAATGTCCAGCATAATTGAAAATAAGAAAAAAAGATAAATAAGTAGATTAAGCTATTATTTCACTACTTACAATGCATACAAAGGACTTAAGGGAAAGAGGAGAGGACTTGGGGGTAGCCAAGAGAATTATGTTGTTAAAAATAATGCCAAAGATGAGAAATAGAAAGCACTATTCCAACAATCAACCTAAAGAAATTTTTTAAAAGTGTAATACTATGGAGGAAATTCCGTATTTGTAGAAATAATAGATGTTTGAATATGTAGCAATGTGGAAATTTACAAATTTGTAAAAGCACATATAAGTAGATTATTTAGTGTTATACATATTTTTCAATGTAATAACCATGATTGTTAAACAAATATGCTTGACTTTAAGTATCTATTTCCCTGACAATCCTGCTGACATATCTGTTTATTAGCTCAAATATACAACTAAAATTCATCCCATATTAGGCCGGTTTTACTGCATCTACCTCTTTTACAAAGTAAATAAAATATATGCTATTAAATTTTTTAACTGTTGCCATGGAAATTTCAAGCTTCAGTGTTACTAATAGGTTGCACTTTTTAATTAACAAATGATTTTATTTTTATAAATATGAACATGACCTTTTTAACATTTTAATTGATTTTGTTTAAATAGCTTTATTTCTACAACTTCAATCAATATGGTTGTTAGAAAAAGAAAGCAGACCAAAAAATACTGGATCTAAGCCATTTTACAAGATGTCTTTTTGTTTAAGCAAATTATTTAGGAAAAAATGAAATTTTAGTTCAGTATTCAATTATATTTTCTACTATTCTACATTTATTCTGGTCTCTTGTGATTATAAAGCAGTCTTGCCTAAATCACTTAATGGTTTTCTCAAACATATGTTTAAGAAATACTTGCATAATGACCTGGCTTCTATTAATGAAAATAAAAACTACTACTATATGTAGTTTAGATCACACACACACACACACACACACACACACACAAACAGATTATTTTTAAAATCTGTTTTTATTCCAGGTCAGAGTAATTTTTTACAAGTATACTTGCCTTAAAAATGCGCAAGTAAGTAGTCATGCTTGAGTACATAGTAAAAAGGATATAAATAGGAAGACATTGGTTCTAATGAAAAATGCAGTTTTCTTAATTCCTTGTTGAGTTTCATGTGTTTTTTGTTTCTGTGAAAATTTAAATTTATAGAGGACTCTATAACAACAAATCATTGACTGCAGATAAAAATGCGATGCAGAGAAACAGCCATAGAAAAATGTCCCAGGATTTCATGGTTATTTAGCCCATGCCAAAAAAAAAAATCTGATAAATTAAATTATTAATATCTAAGTCAGAGGTGTGCAGTGAAGAGACAGAAGCAAATTTGAAGGACAGAGAAGAGGAACAATTCTCATGGCTTGAGAGTGCATGGAATATTGATTATCAGCCAACTCTTCTGGTTAATGGAGAATACTGGCCTATTAGATATTAGCACATAATCCAATTATTACAGATCTGTAAAAAATGAATTGAGTATGACTTAGACATGTTGGTGGTATTAAAAAATGTAAACGAGGTTAACACATTTTGAAGACTAAAAGGAATTTTGTTGAGCCTAGTTATCTTAGAAAGCTATTTGTGCATCTGAAATAAACAACTTTTTGATACTCAATGTTATTTATAGGTACTTCTTAAATATATATATATATATATATATATGTGTGTGTGTGTGTGTGTGTGTGTGTGTGTGTATTTATTGATTTTAGAGAGGAATGGAGAAGAAGAGAGAGATAAAAACATCAATGATGAAGGAGAATCATGAATCTGCTGCCTCCTGCATATCTCCTCCTGATGATTGAGCGTACAACCCATGTGTCCTGCCAGTGCCCTGCCACCTGGTTCATGGGTCAGTCCTCAACCACTGAGCCACACCAACTGAGCAAAGATACTTTTTTTTTAAATGCTCACCCAAGGATATTTTTCTATTGATTTTTAGAGAAAGTGGACGAAAGGGAAAGACAGAAATGTCGATATGAGAGAAACACATCAATTGGTCGCTTCCTAACTGCACCCCTACCAGGCCCAGGCAGGGCAGAACCTGCAACCAAAGTACATGCCCTTGACCGGAATTGAATCAGGTTCCCTCAGTCTGCAGGACAATGCTCTATCCACTGAGCCAAAATGGCTAGGGCCAAAGATACATTTTTAAGTAGCTTTACTTTTCAGTGCTGTATTTGCTTGTGGAAATGTTGCATATTTAAAAATTCTTCAGTGACAAAAATAAATGGGCTATTAAGCCATGAAAAGATCTGGAGAGGCTTTAAAAGCCTGTTACTAGAAGAAAGAAGCCAATCTGAAAAGACTACATGTGTACTATGTGATTCCAACTATAGGACTAAATTATAGAAACAGTATCATTTGGCCAGTGGTTTGAAGGGGGAGAAAAGGGATGAACAGGTGGAACACATACATTTTTAGGGTGTAAAATTATTCTGTGTGAAATCATAATGGTGGATACATGTCCTTATGTATTTGTCAAAACCATAGAACTGTGCAACTCAAAGTGTGAATATAAAGAATTCACTATAGTTTATTAATTGTCACAAATATACTACACTAACTGTCACTAATATACTACACTAATGTAAGATGTTAATAATAGGGAAAACTATGAGGGATAAGATTAGTATATGAAATTCTTTGTATTGTCTGCTCAATTATTTTGTAAATCTAAAACTGTACTAAAAATAAATCTATTAATTATTTTTAAAAGGTAATCTCATATGTTTAGTTCACACAATTTTTACTAAAATAAGAATTTGGGTCTTTCCTCCCAAGAAAAAGGAAACTTTTTTCTTTAGAGACTTAAAAAAATTTTTTCAGTTTTAATCTTGAATGTTAAAAAATCCCTGTATGTGTATATTTTTTAGCTATTACTCAGAAGTTCAAATGACTACTGCTTGTTCATAGAAAATCACTAAATTTTGTTAGTTAAATAAATAATAGGATGACAATCTATTTGTAATATTAGTAAGCTGTAAGTTGTCTTCAGCATTGAAAAATTCATAAGTAGGAAGTTACATTTTTAAAAAATATATGCAACTCCTGAATGGATGGGGATTCCACAAAAAGGTTGAATTTGTATAAGCTATAGTTTTCTAGTAGCTGAGGTCAGAGAGGGAGAAAAGAAGTCTTTGAAGCAACACTAGCTGGATATTTAAAGTCGGTTGAGCCAGATGGCTGTGGAGTAGACTAAGGTACATTCACCTTTTGTCTCCTTTATTTTATGGCTTCTGATTGTTCTTAATGATCCCAGATGTGCTTTGCTTTAAACCTTCCCCTTCTTTCTGACCTCACATCTTTTGTATTTCTTCTGTAAAGGTCTGTGGAATTGCCTTTCCCATATTGTAACGAGGATTGTCTTTAATGATGTATTTCCAAATGACCACATCCCTTTACTCCAAGGCTATAAAAATATTTTCTATCTTTCATAGACTCACTCTTAAAAAGATCACCTATAATGGCTTAATTAATATTCTAAAAATAATTAAAATGAGGCCATCCTATTATAAGCTAGAGATGTGATATGTGTGAATCACTTAAAGCATCCTATTTCAAAATTAATGTATTTTTTAAGTCTTAAGTTTTAATTCATCATTAAAATGTATTATACATGCCAGAATTACCAAAATAATTTTAATTTTAAATATAGTTCTTTGACTGAATAAATTATCAGTAATTCCCTTGAAGTTTTAATATTTTGGTAAGTAATAATTAGATAATACAATCTAGTAAATATTAAAATAAAAACATGAAAATAAAACAACAGAATATAGAAATGGTGGCTGGCAGGATGGAGGTGAGAGATAGGGAGTGAGTGAGTGAGGGGATGAAAGGAGAGTGTGTGGAGGAGTGCGGTGTGTGTGAGAGAGAGTAAGTGACAGTTAAATCCGTCAGGAAAGGCAGAGGCTGGCAGAAGAGGCTCTCTGGGACAGGGAGAGACTGCAACTGTTGTGAACACTCCCTGGACTGTGGGACTCAGCATGGAGCCCACGCCATCTTGAAGGGGAAAGCAGTCTCTTCTAGGAACTTACCAGCACCACCACCCAGACAGGCCTGGGACATTGTCTGCATGACCTGGCAGCCACTCCAGCCAAAATACTGCTGCCCCACCCACAGACTCACAGACCCTAGGACCTACAACTCCAAGAGCACCGGAACATCGTGCCGCAGCAGTAAGTGCACCCTCCCTCTCCCCAGGGCAGATCTCTGACCTCGCATTCCTGCATTCCCGAATCTTCAGTGCTCTGGTCATCGCATTTGCATTTATCTGCACTCAGCTTGCCTAGGCACACCACTCCATAGACTTCTCTTGGGAGTCACTGTGAGATCCACATGGGTGTGATTTTGTATAGACACAGGCATACTGCCTCCCAGTAGAAATTCTGAATTCTCTCTGCCTGAATGATTGCCCACACACAGCTGCACAACTGTAGCGCCAGAGCCCTTTAGCACTGGAGCCCCTCAGTGTGTGGCAGAGTTCAGCCCCAGCAAACACTCACAGTTGCTCACTCTCCCTGAGCCCATATCCACAGGGCATGTTGGGAAGCCGCAGTGAGCCTTCGCTGGGTCCAATCTTGGATAAACAGGGACGCACTCCTCTGGGCAATAGAAGTTCTGAATACATCCATCCTGGACACCTGCCCAAAGACACCTCGATTAAGCCTCCCAGAGCCCTGCAGAGTGTTTCAGTGAGCCTGCCCTAGCAAACTCACTGCAGGTGCTCCTGTGTGCCACCACTGGGAACACACGCTTATCTACCACAGGTGCATCAGCAAAAAACTGAGTTTCCATACCCCACAGGGGCACAATTCTGGACACCACTGTTGCATGCTTTTCCAGCATGCAGGTCTCCCAAGACCACTGCTTCACAGGCAGCCCTGGTGCCCTGCTATGAGCCCTGCTGGACATGTACTCTAACAAAGTGGGACACACTACTGGATTGTAGAAACACTACATTCCCTCTTCTGGGATACCCACCGACAACACTGTAAGCCAGTGGCTTCAGTGCCAGGGCCCTTCCAATGTGTCAGTACACCCTGCTGGCAAACACATCGTAAGTGCCCCTGTGATCTGCCACTGGGTTCATGTGTATCCAACCATGAAGGCAGCAGCAAAAGCTGAGTCTGACCACCTCACAACTACAGAACTCTGAACACCACAGTCACACCTTTCCAGAACTCAGATCTCCTGAGCCCCAACACCCCAACAGACAGTTCCTGGGTGCCACTGTGAGTTCCCACTGGGCATGCATGATTTCAACCAAGGGCAAAAGACAGCAAAAATTGAGACACCCCCTCCACGGCTGCTGACTTCTAGATACCTCAGTTGTGCCTTTCCAGCTTGCAGACCTACATCAAGAGAACCCAAATAGCGCAAGTAGGGAGCTACATTAGACTACCAAACCCAGAAGACCTGAGAGGTCATACCAGTAGCACCATTCCCAAAAGAAACTGGGTAGCAAAGCAATTGGAGCTACAACTACAACATTACAGTGAAACATGGGAAGACAAAAAAACAATCCACAAAGGAAAGAAAAAGAGGAATCACCAGAAAGGGAGTTAAATGAAATTGAGGCTACTAACTTACCAGAGACAGAATTCAGAGTAATGGTTATAAGGATGCTTAAACGGCTGGAGGACAAATACACACAACTCAATGAGAATTATAAGGAACTGAATGAGAATGTCACCAACATGAAAAGGAACTGAGAAGAAATGAAGAACAACATAGCTGCAATAAAGAACACAATGGAAGTCTTAAACAGCAGACTGGAAGAGGCTGAGGATCACATCAGCAAATTAGAAGACAAGGTAGGAAAAAACACACAAACACAGGAGCAACTGGGAAAAAAAAACTTAAAAAGCAAGAGGAGACTCTAAGGGAGTTTGGGACAATGCAAAACGAAATAACATTTGCTTAATAGGGGTACCAGAAGGAGAGGAGGAAAAGCAAGGAATAGAAAACCTGTTTGAAGAAATAATGACAGAAAACTTTCCTGATATTGGCAAGGAAAAAACTACACAAGTCCAAGAAGCACATAGAGTGCCAAACAATATGAACCCCAAAAGACCAACACCAAGACACATCATAATTAAATTGGCAAACACCAGCAACAAAGTAAGAATCTTAAAGGCTGCCAGAGAGAAACAGAAAATTACCTACAAGGGATCTCCTATTAGAATATCAGCTGACTTCTCAACAGAAACACACCAGGCAAGAAGGGAATGGAATTAAATATACAAAGTGATGCAAAGCAAGGGAATAAATCCAAGAATACTATACCCAGCAAGGCTATTATTCAAAATTGAAGGTGGAATTAGAAGCTTCACAGAAAAAAAAGAACTAAGAGAGTTTATTACTACCAAGCCAGCAATGCAAGAAATGCTAAAGGAACTCCAAGAAGAAACAAAAAGACAAGATGAAACACAAACATTAAGGATAAAAATGACCACAAACAAGTACTTTTTAATAATAACATTAAATGTAAATGGATTAAACGCTCCAATCAAAAGACACAGCGTAACTGAATGGATAAGAAAACATGACTCATATATTTGCTGTCTGCAAGAGACCCACCTCAGAACAAAGGATTCACACAGACTGAGAGTGAAGGGATGGAAAAATTTTTTTCAGGTAAATGGAAATGAGAAGAAAGCTGGGGTTGCAATACTTATATCTGATAAAATAGACCTCAAAGTAAAAGTCATAACAAGAGATAAAGAAGGCCACTACATAATACTAAAGGGAGCAATTCAACAAGAAGATATAACTCTGATATAACATATATGCACCCAATGCAGGAGCACCCAAATACATAAAACAACTTCTGGATGATATCAAGGGAGAGATCAATAGAAACGTAGTCATAGTAGGGGACTTTAATACCCCACTGACACCACTGGATAAATCCTCTAAACAAAAAATCAGCAAAGAAACAGCAATCCTAAATGACTCACTAGATCAGATGGACTTAATTGACATCTTCAGAATATTTCACCCCAAAGCTACAGAATATACATTCTTTTCCAGTACACATAGAACATTTTCAAAGATAGACCATGTATTAGGACACAGGCAAAGTCTCTTCAAATTCAAGATAATAGAAATCACAACAAGCGTCTTCACAGATCATAATGGCATAAAACTAGAAATCAACTACAATAAAAACATTGAAAAAAATCAAACATTAAAGGCTAAATAGCATGTTATTAAACAATGACTGGGTTACAATAGAAATCAAAGAAGAAATAAAAAAACATCCTGTAAACAAATGACAATGAAAACAAAACAATCCAAAATCTCTGGGACACAATGAAAGCAGTCCTCAGAGGGAAGTTCATAGCTCTACAAGCCTCCCTCTAAAAACAAGAAAAACTGGTAATAAATTATCTAACCCTACAACTCAAAGAGTTAGAAAGAGGGCAACAAGAAAAGCCCACAGTGTCCAGAAGGAAGGAAATAATAAAGATCAGAACAAAAATAAATGACATAGAGACAAAAAAACAATACAAAAGATCAATGAAACCAAGAGCTGGTTCTTTGAAAGAATTAACCAGATTGATGAACCTCTTGGGAGATTCACCAAGAAACAAAGAGAGAGGACGCAAATAAACAAAATCAGAAATGAAAGAGGTGAAATAACTGACCCTACTGACATACAAAGGATTGTCAAAAAATACTACGAACAACTCTACTCCAACAAACTGGACAACCTCAATAAAATGGACACATTCCTAGAAAAATACAAACTTCCAAAACTCAATCAGGAAGAATCAAAAAACCTGAATAGGCCAATAACTACTGATGAAATTAAAACGGTAATCAAAAAGCTTCCAGCAAACAAAAGCCCTGGACCAGATGAGTTCACAGGGGAGATTTACTGAACATTCAAAGAGAAATAAAGCCAATCCTTCTCAGACTATTCAAAAAAATTCAAGAGGAAGACACACTTCCAAGCTCCTTTTATGAAGTCAGTATTACCCTAATCCCAAAACCAGATAAAGACACCACAAAGAAAGAGAATTACAGGCCAATATCCCTCATGAACATAGATGCTAAAATCCTCAACAAAATTCTAGCAAACCGGATCCAGCATTAAATTAGAAAGATCATACACCATGACCAAGTGGGATTTATTCCAGGGATACAAGGCTGGTACAATATCCACAAATCAATAAACATGATACATCATATAAACAAATTTAGAGACAAAAATCACATAATCATATCAATTGATGCAGAAAATGCATTTGACAAAATCCAACACACTTTCTTTATAAAAATTCTCAGCAAAGTGGGAATAGAGGGATCATACCTCAACATAATAAAAGCTTTATATGACAAACCCACAGCCAACATCATACTCAATGGGCAAAAACTAAAACCATTTCCCTTAAGAACAGGAACAAGACAGGGATGCCCACTTTCACCATTCCTGTTTGACATAGTACTGGAAGTGCTAGCCAAAGTGATCAGACAAGAAGAAGAAATAAAAGGCATCCAAATTGGAAAAGAAGAAGTAAAATTGTCATTATTCGCAGATGACATGATACTGTACTTAGAAAACCCTAAAGACTCCATCAAAAAATTATTAGACCTAATAAATGAATTTGGCAATGTAGCAGGAAACAAAATTAATGCCAAGAAATCTATGGCATTTTTATTTGCTAATAGTGAATTTACAGAAAGAGAAATTAAAAAAAAAATCCCATTTACCATTGCACCAACAAAATTAAGATACCTAGGAATAAACTTAACCAAGGACATAAAAGACCTATACTTTGCAGGCCAAGAGGGATTGGCAAGAAACATTCAAAGTGATGAAAAGCAAGGACCTACAACCACGATAACTCTACCCAGCAAAGTTATTTAGAATCAAAAGACAAAGAGCTCACAATAAGAAAAAGATAAAGGAGTTTACCACCATCAAACCAGTATTATATGAAATGTTATATGGTCTCCTTTAAGAAGAAAAACAAAAAGATAAAAAATATGAATAATAAAATAGCAATAAATACATACCTATTAATAATTACTTTAAATAGAAATGGATTAAATGTTCTAATCAAAAGATATATAATAACAAAATAAGAACCTCACATATGTTGACTACAAGAGCTCACTTCTGATTGAAAGACACACAAGGACTGAACATAAAGGGATGGAAAATAAATTTCATGAAAATGGAAATTTAAAAACAGTTGGGTAGCTATACTTACACCAGAGAAAATAGATTTTTTTAAAAAGGCTATAACAAGAGTCAAAGAAGGACCTAGCAATGCCACTTCTGAGTAATTATATGAAAAATAAATCCAAAACACTAAATCAAAAGACATATGTATCCATATGTTTACTGCAGCATTATTTACAACTAGAGGTCCAGTGCATGAAATTCGTGCATGGGTGGGGTCCCTAGGCCTGGGCTGTGATCAAGGCCATTCGGGGCCTTCCTTCCCACAGCTGCTGGCTGCTGACACTTCCCTTCCCCCTTCATTCTGCACTGCCCCCTGGTGGCCAGTGCACATCACAGTGAGCAGTCAAACTCCCAGTTGGTCAAACTCCCAAGGGGACAATTTGCATATTATCTTTTTATTATATAGGCTAGATATGGAAGCAACCTAAGTAACCATCAATAGATGAAGAGATAAAGAAGTAGTAAATATATGCAATGGAATATGACTAGCCATAAAAGAGAATTAAACCTTGTCATATGCAACAACACAGATGGACTAAAGAGTATTATGCTGGGTGAAATAGGTCAGCCAAAGACAGACAAATATCAGGTGATTGCACTTATGTGTAAAATCTAAAAAACAAAACACAAACAAACAAAAAAATAAGCAAACAAGTAGAGCAGAAATAGACTCCTAGATATAGAGGACATTTTGACAGCTACTGGAAAGGGGTTAAAGGTATGAGTGAAAAAGATAAGGCAATTTAGAAGTGCAACTTAGTAGTAGAATAGTCACAAGATGTACTTTACAATATAGGGAATATAGTCAATAATATTGTAGTAACTTTTTATGGTGTCTGATGGGTGCTAGATTTATGAATGATCACGCTGTAAGTAATATAAATGTATAATCATGGGGTTGTACATCCAAAATTAATAAAATATTGTACGTCAACTGTAATTTAAAATTTAAAAAAATCACAATGAGATATCACCTCATATCTGTCAGATTGGCTTTGATTAAAAAAGACTAGGAGCCCGGTGCACGAAATTTGTGCACGAGGGGGAGGGTGAGGGTCCCCCAGCCCAGCCTGCCACCTCTCACAGTCTAGAACCCCTCACTGGATGTCCTATGATGGCCCCAGTCTGCCAGGGGCCTTTTGTGTGTGTGTGTGTGTGTGTGTGTGTGTGTTTGTGTGTGTGTGTGTGTGAACACTGGGGACCTGCCCCCAGCCGCTCAGAGTAGTTATCTTGTGTGTGTCTATCTGTTGGGGATCTGCCCCCAGGCACACCGTCGAGGCTTGGAGCAGGCACTTCCTCTATGTTGATCTCTCAGACTCCTGCCCTCCCCTGCATGTTGTTCTCTTTTTTGAGCTGTGGCCAGGGCTGGGTGCTGCCTGCCTGCCAAGCTTGCCTACTTCCCATCTTCCTCCAGCCACCAGAAAGCTGGGAAAACCCCGCCTCATGGTCAGGCCAGCCTTTTCCTGCTCCCTGATCCCCGAAAGGGACCTGGGGAGCTGCCAAGCAGGCCTCCAGCCCCTAATACCTTGGTTTCTCGCTCCCCAGTGCCCCCCCAAAGGGCCTGGGGAGCCACCAAGCAGGCCGAGATGCCCTCGCTGCCTCTTTACCACTCACCAATACCCTGCTGCCTTGCTTTCCCACTCCCCAGTGCCGCGCAAAGGGCCTGGGAAGCTGCCAAGCAGGCCTCCGACTCCCACTGCCTCTTTCCCATTCCCTGGTGCCCTGCAAGGGGCCTGGGAAGCCACCAAGCAGGCCAACCCCCTACGCCTCTTTCCCGCTCCCCGGTGCCCCGCAAAGGGCCTAGGCAGCCACCAAGCAGGCCATGGACCCCCCGCCAGTTCTTACCCACTCCCCAGTGCCCCTCAAAGGGCCTGAGGAGCCGCTAAGCAGGCCCCTGGCCCCCACCACCTCTTTCCCGCTCCCCGGTATCCTGCGAAGGACCTGGGGAGCCTCCAAGCAGGCCGCCAACCCTGCCGCCTCTTTCCCACTCACGGGTTCTGGGTCCTGCGCTGTTCCACCCTGCAGCCACTCTGTGCACTTGGGAGGTCCCTCAGCCCGGCCTGTGCCCTCTCACAGTCTGG
>PVJC01015427.1:0-35078 GCA_004026665.1 Murina feae
ACCCTTCTCTCCCCGGCATCCTCCCCCGGGCACCCCTCCACGGGCATCCTCCCCCCGGGCACCCTTCTCCCCGGCATCCTCCCCCGGGCACCCCTCCCCGGCAACCCCTTTGTTCCCTGCACAGCCCGGGAGCGCGCGCCTCAAACGGAACCTCACCGGCCAGCAGCCGCTCCCCCACGCACTCCAGCCCGGTGACCGGGAGCAGCATGAGCTCGGAGGTGGCCCGCGGCCAAACGTAGTCCTCGGCAGCGTCCATGCCTGCCCACCAGCTACTGCGACCGCCGCGACCCAGAAGGAGCGGAGCTCTCGCGAGACCGGCCTTCCCGGGCGCCGCCGCCGAACTCGGGCGCCCTTAGCAACAGGTCGCCGGGCAGATTCGCCAGCGGCCGCCGTCCAATGGCGACCCTCCGCCCACGCAACCCAGCTCAGGATTGGCCGGGCCGCCGCGCCCCGCCCCATCACGTGACCCTACCAGCCGCGCGCCCCCGGCTGCCCCCGGCCGCCCCCGGCCGAGCGTCCTCCCGCCCAGCAGGCTCCGCGCCCCGCTCGCAGCCGGTGGCTTTTATTTGACGGGCGCCAGGGTCTGTACAGGAAGCGCGCGGACAGAGGTGCGGTGCCTGGTCGCGGCTGGAGGCGGGGTCGGGGGGAGCGCGAGGACGTTGGCCGGGCCTTTGGCTTGAAGCTGGGCGGGGAGCTGCAGGGCCCCCCACCGTGGGCCGCGGGGCCGCCTGACCCCCGCTCAGAGCTCCACGCGCGCATCGCGGTAGGCCCGGTCCAGGGCCCACTCTGGCTGAGCATCGGCGCCCCCTTCGCGGGCCAGGCGCGCCATCTCCTGCTGGAACAGCGCCTGCCGCGCCCTGCTGGGGTCCACATTGATCCAGTTGTTGGCGATCCACTTGGTGCCACGAGTGACCAGGCAGCCCCCGTGCAGCGAGTAGTCGTCCACGTCGCCCACCCAGCCTAGGAGAGGGAGACGGTGTGAGCCAGGGAGGAGCGAGGCCGCAGCAAGGGCGCCCCGCTGTGCCCACCGACCTCCCGGGGCAAACATCTGGCCCCACGCCACCCTGGGGGCTCAGCACCTCTCGCCAGCTATTGCTTTGTCCACGCCACTGGCCCTCTGCACCCAGCTGAGCCGGGCCTGTCCAGAGCCCTTCCCGGCCTTGGGGGTTAAGGGATGCGTCCCCAGCGAGCTGAGGGCTGGAGCATCAGGGAATCCCGAGGGGAGAGGTAACCCAGGAAGCTGCCCCAGAGCCACAGGATGACTGGGCGCTGGGGCTGGTACAGGGAGCTCCCCTCGTGGCGGCCCTGGCCCTGCCAAAGGCCCTCACCTTGCCCATCAGGCAGGTAGTTGTACCAGAAGACAGCCGTGCCCTGTTGGGGTTTGACACGGAGATTGCCCTTGTCACAGTGCCTCCGAGTGTCGCGCAGGTCCACGTCGTCCTGAATCAGACTCTGAGGGCAGGAGGACGGTGAGGTTTTCAGCTGCCCCACTGACGGGCCAGCAGCCAAGGCCAGGTGGCCAGAGGGAACCCAGATGTGCCCGGGGCTCTCCTCCGGGGTCTAGAGGGCAGCAGCCCCGGGGGCGTACCATCTCGTCGTAGGTCCTGTTGTCTGCCACGGGGAAGACGGTCTCTCCTCCGCTGGAGACATTGTTCAGGTAGAACAGCACGGTCATGTACCTGCGCGGCAGGGGCGCTGAGGCCAGGCTCCCCAGGGCCAGAGGGCAGGGCAGGACCAAGGGGGCCCCAGCCCATTCTGCCCACAGACCTAGTCTCGTTCTGTGTCTTAAAGTTGTTGGCGGCCAAGATCCCAGGTCCTCGTAGACCCCAGGGCTCCAACCAAGGCCGGCTGGGGAGGCAGGATCAGCACCCAGGGAGGGGCAGAGAGAACTGGGGTTCTAGCCTTTCCCCCCTTGCCTCACAGCCCTGGGGACCAGTTTCAGCGTCTAGGGGCACCTCCGTCTGGCCACTGACACAAGATGGCCACCCCTTTCCTGACACTTGGGAAACAACCTGGAGGACAGGTAGGCGTGTCCTGGACCAGGGCATGCACACAGGGCAGGGTATGTCTGGTCTGGGAGTCTATGCAGCCCCAGGCGGGAGGTACTTGCCGGCAGGAGGTCTCGAAGGGCACCGACTCGTTCGCTACCAGCTTGGTGTGGGAGCAGATGGTCTCTGGGTACACAGGCCCACTGTCCACGTGGGCATGGTAGTGGCCACCCTCTCCGTACCGCACAACCTGCATTGGCTCGCTGAGCTCCACGATCTCGGCTGGCAGGCGGGTGAGGCGCAGCACCCTGGTGGCAGCAGGCATTCAACTGGGCTGGCTGCTGTGGGCCCTGGGCCTGCCACAGCGCTGCCCCTGCATACCTCCCCTGGGAGCCCCGTAAGCCACCCCGGCCGGGCCCTATAGGAGTAGGAAGAGGAGTAGGAGTAGGTGTCATGATGCCAGAGACACCCACTGGATGGGAAAGATGAGATTTCTACGAAGTTAGGTGGGGGACACTCCCCCAGGAGGAAAGTTATCTAAAACCCCTGCAGGGGTCCTGGCTGGTTTGGCTCAGTGGATAGAGCGTTGGCCTATGGACTGAAGGGTCCCAGGTTCAAGTCCAGCCAAGGGCACAGGCCCAGGTTGTGGGCTCAATCCCCAGTAGGGGGCATGCAGGAAGCAGCAGATCATTGAGTCTCATCAACAATGTTTCTATCTCTCTTCTCCCTTTCTCTCTCTGAAATCAGTTAAAAAATACTTAACAGCCCTGACCGGTTTGGCTCAATGGATAAAGTGTTGGCCTGCGGACTCAAGGGTCCCAGGTTCGATTCCGGTCAAGGGCATGTACCTTGGTTGCGGCCACATCCCCAGTGGGGAGTGTGCAGGAGGCAGCTGATCGATGTTTCTCTCTATCCCTCTCCCTTCCTCTCTGTGAAAAATCAATAAAATATATATTTTTAAAAATAATTTAAAAATAAAAATTATTTAACAACGAAGTAAAATAAAACCCCTGCAGAGCGCCCTGTGCAGAGATCACAGGCCATTTCTCTTGTCAGTGGGGAGCAGACATGCAGCCTGTTTCCAGTCCCACAGGTAGTCTGCCCACAGTAAGGGCTAGTTTGCCTTTGCTAATGGCCAGTCTTTCAATGGCCCCATCCTGTCCAGTCTAACAAGCGGAACTTAATCCTGAGTTGGCTTCTCAGTCTGTCCTGTCCTCCCAACCACGGACTGTGCGGGCCCGGGCACCGGGAGGAGCTGGGCGCTCACCTCTGGCGGATGGCGCGCATCACGTGGTGGGCACCTTCGCCCTGATACAGCCACGTGTGGTGGCTGTTTCGCACCAGCTCGCTGGACTCCGCCTTGTGCCTCCTCATGTACTTGTGGAAATCCCGCAGGTCCATGTCAGAGAACTCCTGCAGGCTCAGCACTCCTGCACAGGGCACCCCCAGCAGTGCCCACTGAGTGCGCGGCAGGCTGCATCTCCTACCAACCCCGAGGAGGCCGTGGGCACGGGCCCCCACCCCGGGCTCCTGGGTCAGGTGAGCCCAGCCTCTGTCACAGGGAGATAGACAACCTCCTTTCCTCCGCTGAAGCCCTGATTGGGCCCCAAAAGGAAGGAGCTCCCCTCCCCCCTTGAGATTGGCCAGAGCAGGGTCTCAGGGCACTACCCTGGCTCTGTGGAATGTGGCCGCCTCGATCCTCAGAGGGCAAGGAAAAAGCAGAGGTGCTGGCTGTTGGCCAGGGCCTTCCACGCTATCAAGCACAGCAGGGCTGGGCCCGGAAGTTTCCTTAGGACCTCAGCTCCCATCCTGAGTGGGATAGACGGGGTCGGTCCTGTCCACTGGCCAGGGCGCTCTCCCAGATGAGGACACTGCCACCCTCAACTCACAGGCAGGGGTTCCACACACGGGGGTTCTGGACCAGCAGCTACCATCTTTGCTCCATGTTATCCTGCTTGACCCAAAGGAGACACTCGCCACCCTTGGACCTAAATTTCTCCCAGAACGCGGGACATGCGGGCTGGGAGCCTGGCACCAGCTCTGCACAAGGGCAGCAGCAGCACGAGGCCGCTCTGTCCGCGGGTACGGGCGGGCTCCTCACTCAGGGCTCACCAGCCACAAGGCCACCCTTTCAAATCCTATTCAACAGTCGCATCTTCCTCACTTGGGCATGAGAGTGAGGACTACTTTAGAACCCTCCTGAGGGTTATTGCCAAAGTATGTGGGGGTGGGGAGGTGAGGGGGCATGTGTATGACAGCTCCCTACCCACACCTGCCCTCGCAATTAGAATGGCTCCAACAGGCAAGAGGGAGTCAAGGGAGGCCTTGGGCAGACACTACTGTCTAGAGAGGCGGGGGCACAGCAAGCTCAAGCTGGCATCACTGTCCCTTCACTCTCGCTCTGCCCTCTGCTGGCCAGCAGCCCTAACACTAACCCTAACCATAAAACTCTAACCCTAACACTAACCCCTAAACCTAATCCTATTCCTAACCCTAAACCCTAAAACTAACACTAAACCTTAGCCCTAGACCCTTACCCTAGACCCTAGCCCTAACACTAAACCCTAAACCTAACTCCAACCCTAACCTAAACCCTAACCTGAACCCTAAAACCCTAAACCTAACACTAACCATAACCCCTGACCCTAACCCCTGACCCTAAACCCGAAACCTAACCCTAAATCCTAACCCTAACCATTACAGCCTAACCCTAAACCCTGACCCTAACCTTAAACCCTAACCATAAACCCTAACCCTAATCCTAAAACCCAAAACCTAACCCTAACTTAACCCGAACCCTAAACCCTAACCCTAACCCCAAACCTTAAACCCTAACACTAACCCTAAACCCTAAACCTAAACCCTAACACTAACCCTATAACCCTAACACTAACCCTAACCCTAACCCTATAACCCTAACCCTAACCCTAAACCCTAACCCTAAACCCTAACCCTAACCCTAAACCCTAACCCTAACCCTAAATCCCTAACCCTAACCCTAAATCCCTAACCCTAAATCCCTAACCCTAACTCTAAACCCTAACCCTAACCCCAAATCCCTAACCCTAACCCTAACCCTAACCCTAATCCTAAATCCCTAACCCTAACCCTAATCCTAAATCCCTAACCCTAACCCTTGCAATTAGAATGGCTCCAACGGGCAAGAGGGAGGCAAGGGAGGCCTTAGGAAGATGATGCTGGCTGGAGAGGCGGGGGCACAGCAAGCTCAAGCTGGCATCACTGTCCCCTCACTCTCGCTATGCCCTCTGCTAGCCAGCACCCCCACCTCCTGTCCCCCTGACTGCAACTGACAAGCTGGAAAGGGTCTGCAGGAACTGCCCTCTAGACAGTCACCAAGGGGACAGGAGTCTCTGGCTGCTCTGGAGGTTGGGCACAGAGGCAAGCTGGCACGGGGACAGGGCTCCCAGGGACAGAGCGGTGGGAGGTCTGACTCACCATCACCGTCGGGGTCCGCCTTGATCGCAGAGTACATCTCCTGAATGTTCTCTGGAGTCATCCACCGTCCATTCCCCAGGCGAGTCTGGGCCAGGACCTGAAGCACAGCACGGCCCCCCATGAGGTGGAGAGCCCCCAGAGCAGTCAGCCACCCAGTTGTCGCTGTGTCGCTGTGGCATCTGGGAGGCCAGGAAACTAGTCAAGAACGCTGAGGGCCAGGGTATCCTGTTAGGGGGGCCAAGGGACCCCACACCTTGCCACGTCCTCTCTCAGAAGCTGGGAGAAGGCCGTGCAGAGAGGCGAACCCTGGCCACCTGGAAGCTGCCACTCCTGCACCATGAGCTCCATGGGCTCCCAGCATGGCAGCCGGGAATGCAGACCTATCCCAGGGGCAGGATTCCTGGGAACTGGCCACACGTGCCATCACTGCCAGGTGGGTCCTCCTGCTCCTTCTGAGGTTCCCGGGGAGGAGGGGCCCTGGGCCTGGGCATGCTGATCTGAGGGACCATCTGCCAGGGGTCCAGGGCTGAGCAGGACAGGCACCCTGGCCACAGAAACTATTATCCACCACCCCACCCCTCCCCACGCTGCTCCGGGCCCAACCTCACGGAGCTGCAGGAGGCCGTCACGGTTCTGGTCCAGCAGCCGGAAGAGGTCCAGCTGGCTGACCTGCATCGTGCCCAGGGCCTCCTCGTACTCCTCGGTGGGCAGGATCTGGCTGCGCTGTAGCCCCTTCATCTGTGCCAGGTGGATGATGAGCCGACACTCCTCATCGCGCAGGAAGCCCGGGACTTCTGCCAGGAGAGGAGGTGGGTGAGGCCGGGACCTGGCCAGGGCACCAGCACCTGGCACCGTCCTCTCTATGGGGTCCCACACTCCCTGGTGGGCTCCGGGTCAGAACGTCTCACCCTCCTCACGTCTGCTCTGGTCACCCTGCACGGTTGGCAGCGTTGGGAGGTGGGGCCTCTCTGATGCCAAGAGCACGTTTCCCAGGGGGGTCCTGGGAGCAAGGTGGAGCTGAGCTGGGCCTTGGGCTACCCAGTACCGCCTCCACTTCTTGGTATATATTTTACTTTATTATCTTTATTTGATTTCAGAAAGAGGCAGGGAGAGGGAGAGTTAGGACCTTCAATGATGAGCCGGCCTGTGTCCCTCAGTGGTCGAGCATTGACCTATGAACCAGGAGGTCACAGCTCAGTTCCCGGTCAGGACACAGGCCTGGGTCTCAGGCTCCATCCCTAGTGTGGGCAGGAGGCAGCTGTTCAATAATTCTTTCTTTCTCATCGATGTTTCTATCTCTTTCTCCCTCTCTCTCTCTCTCTCTGAAATCAATACAAATATATATATATTTTATAAGTCAAATGATGAGAGGGAGTCTTGATCGGCTGCTTCCTGCACGGCCCCTATGTGGGCATGTGCCCTGCCAGGCATCGAATGGCGACCTCTTGATTCATAGGTGGACGTCCACCCACTGACCCGCACCAGCCGGGCCTGGGTATGCTTTGCAAGTGGAGGGATGGTGGCTGCGTTTTGCTTTCATTTTTACTTTTCAGCCTCTTTGAATAAAAGCAAACAAACAGCCCGTCTCGCAGCTCTCAGGCAGCTCCTTGCCCTCCTGCTACTGCACAAGCAGACGCTGGTCATTGGACCCGGGCCGCGTTGCCCGGTGCTGGGAGGCCAGTGGGGGTCACTCAAGTTGTTGGCAGGAGCTCTGAGAAGGTGCCCCCGTGTCCTTTGCTTTGGGGACAAATGTACACTGCAAGCTGCTCCATGCTTCTAAGCTCCTGAGTCAGGCCGGGGCTTGGCCCACAGCAGCCTGGGGGAGCTGGAACATGGGCCTCACGGCTGGGGAAGCCCATCTCAGTGGCACAGGCACTTCCGGAACAGGAGGTTGGGCCCTGGTTCATTCCCTTGTTTCTGGGAGAGAGGACTTCCTTAAGTTAAAGGGACTGATCAGAGGAAGGGCCACCACCCCGGGGCCTCCCAGAGTGGCTGCTGCTTCTCAGGGTCATGGCTAAGAGGAAGGGAAATGGCCACTCAGCGGGTTCCAGTGTGTGTGTGTGTGTGATTTGTTTTTTGTTTTGTTAATCCTCACCCCAGGACATTATTTCCATTGATCTTTAGAGAGAGAAAGAAAGGAGGTAAGAAGAGAGAGAGAGAGGGAAACATCGATGTGAGAGACATCAATGAGGGGCCAGGAACTGAATCTGCAACCCATGCCCATGACTGGGAATCAAATCCGGGGCCCTTTGGTGCACAGGCCAACACCCTACCCACTGGGCCATGCTGCCCAGGGCTGGAAGGGTTTTCAGTAGCAATCATGGCTACAGGTAGCAGGGTGCGTCCTGTCCCAGGCACACCCTCAAGGCCTTAGTCTGCAACTTATCCTAAGACCCAGGCCCCATGAAATGCCCTCCCTAACCACAGCCAACCCCAAGCTCGGAGACATCACCCTGATGGAGTCAGAAGGGCCCCAGGCCAGGCGGTCCCGCTCTAGAATCCATGCGCACACCCAGGGGTAGGTGACTCAGTGGTGACGCTGGGGACAGGACCAAGACCCCCCCACACCCCAGCAAACCCAGGAAGGGTGTGCGCCATCCACAGGGACCATGACTTAGAGCAAAGTGCTAATGAACAGAGTCGCTCCTGACAGCTTGAAAAATAAACTGGAAAAGCCAAAAAAAAAAAGAAAAGCAAGCAGAGTTCCAGCTTCCTCTGTTTAATCTCAGGCCCCAAGGAGATGCCACCAGCAGTTAACCTGATGCAAAGGCCAGGTCAGCGCTACAGCCTCCCAGGCGGGGCCAGATGCCTGGGAGTTGGGCGGCTGTTGGCTCCTGGGGGACAGGAGGGTGGAGTGGAGAGGCATAGAGATCTGTAAAGCCCTCAACCTCAGCCCAGGCAGAGAAAGCAGGGGTGGTTGGAGGGCGGTAGCTCCTGGCGGCGCTGTGGGGTGACAGTGGGATGGGCGCTTCCTGGGGCCCCTGACGATGCATGCCCATCCCCCAAGCCATGGCTCTGTGCCATCTAGCAGTCATCCAATGGCGGCCCCTGCTGGCCAGGAGTGCCTCCTGATGCCCATCTTCCTGGGCTCCATTTCCACCTCCATGTGCCTCCACAGGTAGGGCTGGGCTCCCAGGGGAAGGGGGCCCTCAGCCAGGGCCTGTGCTGGCAGCTCTTCACTAACCATTGTGGGCGCCCATCAGTGCCTGGTGCTGAGGGGGGGGGGGCGGCGGCAAGGTTCCTGGTGCAGGGAGCAGGTGTCTGTGGGACCACCCACGGTGAGCACCCTGGTCTGAACCCACAAATCATCAAAGGCTCCTGGATGTCAAGGTAAAGCCACTGCGCAGGTGCTTCGGGCTGGGGCACACCACCCCGGGGAGGTGTGGTCAGAGCAGGCGCATTGGACGGCCTTTCCTCCCAGAGACGCAGGACTAGTCCTCTTCGCAGCCTGACCCATGGCCGAAGTCCCCTAGTCCCTCTGTGCGGAGCGAGGGCCCTTCCCAGGAGCTGGAGGAGGAGGGGCGCTGAGAGGAAGCAGCCTGGGTACGGGGAGGACGAGTGAGGGAAAAGGGCAGATGTTCCAGCGGCGAAAGCACCAGTGTGTTGCTAGGTGACCAGGCGTCGTTGCCCAGCAACCGCGGAGGGAGTGGCCACGCTTCACCCCGCCTGCGGTGCAGGGAACCCGGTCCGGAGCGCCCCCAGCCCCTCCCCGCAGGGTCATCTGGCCGCCGGGTGCTGGGGGAGGCCACCCCAGGCGAGCAGGCAGTGCCGGGCCGGCAGGGTGCCCAGGAGCCCCGTCCTCGCCCATCAGGATACACCGCAGCCAATCAGAGCCTCGTCCCCGCCCATCAGCACACCGCAGCCAATCAGAGCCCCGCCCCCGCCCATCAGGACACACCGCAGCCAATCAGAGCCCTGAGCACCAGCTAGGTTTAGGGGGAGCGGCACAAATGACACCTCAACGCAGGCGGTTCCCGACGCTGCCAGTGCCGTGAGCGCCCGGCAGGTGGCGCCACCTCCTAGGTGCCCGCGAACCCCTGAAGACCAGTCGGGTCAGGGGATCTCTGAGAATCAGCTGGCCGGAGGCCTGGCTGAGCTGGGGGTGGAGAGGACAGCACAGGCGAAGGCCCCCAGGCAGCAAGCAAGGGGGAGGGGAGTGGCAGGAATGAGGTGTGAGAGGGGAGAGGGCCTGGGGGCACCAAATGAGACTTAGAATGACGTGAGGAACCTTGGAGACTTCAGGAAGGGCGAAAATTACAAAACGAGAAGTGAGCCACGTGGGAGAAAACTGTTCCCAGCGAGGTGAACTGCAGTTTCTCCCTCCTGAACCGAACAGACTCGGGAAGGTCCAGTCAAGCAGGTGTGCGCCAGGAACTGGGGATGGGGCCTTTTTTAAAAAAAGTGTTTTTATTGATTTCAGAGAGGAAGGGAGAGGGAGAGAAATATCAGTGATGAGAATCACTGATCGGTTGCCTCCTGCACACCCCCTACTGGGGATGGAGCCTGAAACCCAGGCGTGTTCCCTTGAATCGAACTCAGCACCTTTCAGTCTGCAGGCCGATGCTCTACCCACTGAACTAACTGACTAGGGCTTGGGATGGGGCCTTTTTTAAAAATATATATATATATTATTGATTTTTCACAGAGAGGAAGGGAGAGGGATAGAGTTAGAAACATCGATCGGCTGCTTCCTGCACGCCCCCTACTGGGGATGTGCCTGCAACCAAGGTACATGCCCTTGACCGGAATCGAACCTGGGACCTTTGAGTCCGCAGGATGCTCTATCCACTGAGCCAAACGGGTCAGGGCTGGGACCTTTTGTAGCCCAGGTCCCACTTGTCTAGTGACAAGGGTGGGAAACAGAAAATGTTCCCCAAAGAGAGGTTGCACAAGGGTCCTCCCTGTAAAGCAGTGGGATGGCCTCCCATGGAGATGGGCAGTCCCTGTCGCCCAGCTTATGCTCTAACCCCTGGCATCTTGGGCTCTCAGGCTGGTGAGTCACAGGAGCCAGGAGCAGCAGGGCAGAGCCCACAGGGGGCCCACGCCCCAAGGGCCTCCCTGCCTCGGTAGGGTGACACCGGACGGATGGACAGGCAGGCACAGAGGACAGACAAACATTGCTCCTTCTTGGGGCGGGCTTCCTTCTGTGGATCCGTCCAATACCACAGCTTTCAGCATCTGCCCCTCCGTGGACAGCCCCACCCTGGGGTTCCCCTCACAACTGGACATCCCATCCTGTAGTCACTAACTGGTCTGTGTTCGTCCAGCCTCATGTCACCCAGCCCCAGGGCTTTCTGGGTAAAGCCTGGGACATCTTCCACCAACAGACTCAAAGGCAAGGGCGAATCTGGGGGAAGTTCTGCTAATCGCGCCCTCTGCTCCCTGCGATGTACTCTGTGACCTCGGGCCTGGGTTCCTCACTCTGTGTAGGACTTTGATGCAACAAGCTGCATGTTCGGGGCTCAGGATTAGGAATTATGTCCTCAGGTTTCAAGAACCCTAACCTGAATCTCAATGGAGTATAGTTGGGCCCCAGGATGCCTGGGGGGGGGGAGGGGTGTAAGGCACAACTCTGCCTACACTCACTTTACCCCCTAGACGCTTTGTCTGGTCTTGGCAGCCTTGAGGTAATGGGGGAGTGTTCCTCGGCCTGGCTCACCCTGGCCCGACAGCCACCTGGCTTGAGTCCTCAGCTCCTACAGGTCTTTGCTCAAACACCGTTTTCAGGGAGGCCCACCTGTCCACCCATGAAGCCCCAGCCCCCCTTGGAATCTGCCTTACCTGCCTGTGCTCTCCGTCACCTTCTGGCACACGTATCTTTATTCCCTCTCACAGTCCAGGACCTCTCCCTCCTTAGCGCCTGCCTGCTCTCTGCTCCTCACCACTTGGCTTGCTGCTCCTGAGCCCGCCTTCTGGCTGAGGGGCACTCCCCCTGTGGGAGCGCACTGACCACCAGGGGGCAGCTCCTGTGTTGAGCATCTGCCCCCTGGTGGTCAGTGCACATCATAGCGACTGGTCGTTCTGCCAGTCCTTGGGCAGTGCAGTGGATTTGCTATCAGGGCTTTATGATGTAGGATTAGCTTGCTTATTGTTTGTCTCCATCTGAATGTCTGCTTCACGTGTGGTTTCCTATTTTGTTCAGTGCTGTTTCCAGTCCCTAAAAACAGTGCTTGTGCAGTAGCAACAATAACAGCGGCAACCATCACCTACAGGGACCCTTTCCTAAGACATCAATAACCTGTTTCCCCTCAAACACCACGCACATGAGTCATCCTCGCGGGTCTCGGCGTAATCCCCAACCTGGGCCCTCTGCTCAGGGACTCAGACATTCTGCGACGGTCCCCAGCCCCCTCCTTAAGTCTTCCTACTCACGCCCTCCTGCAGTGGCAGGGACAGCGGGTCTCTGAGGCTGGGCCAGGGTATGGGTCTGGGCCCGCCTCGGTGCCTGGGGGTCTCGGAGGGCCTTCCGTCTTCCCCTCGAGCACACAGGCATCCCTGCTTCACCAGGAACCAGCTGCATGGCCTGGCCGGCAGCCGCAGCTCTCTGCGCCTCATTTCTCACCCTCCACCCTGAGAAGGGGTGTCCCACCCACCTCCCAGACAGGAGGTAAGAGCTCAGAAAGGGACCCGGATGCTGGTTCCTGACGAGCCGCTTTGCAAGGCTTTGCTGCTGTGGCTGGGCACAAGCCTGCAGCCCAGGGAGAAGCTGATGCTGGTGGCTGAGGCGGGGCTCCCGGAAGGTGGGGGTCACCCGTTTGCCCACAGGACGGCCTGTTTCTCATCCAACCACAGGGCCCAGACCAGCCGGGCCGCTTATCAGTCCCTCCCCCGCCCCCATTACAGAACGTGACAACTGACGGACACAGAGGGTGTCTGCGGGCGGTTTAGCCTGGGGTCACACTGCCCCTTCCGGGAAGGGAAGAAGGTCAGCTGCAGAGAACAGGGCTCAGGGAGGCAAGTGTGGGGGGAGAGGGCGGGCGCTTCACTTTGGGAAACCACCAGCTGGGGGAAAAAAAAAAAAAAGCGGGGGGCCTGGAAACAGCCATTTTCAAAACAAAGTCACGTGGCCAACAGGAGCCTCTAGGCGGCCACCCACTGGCAGCCCCTAGCCCCGGGCGGGGTGGGGGTGGGGGGGTGCCCGCGGACTTACCAAAGAGCAGCGGCTTGAGGCTGAGGGTTCGAATGAAGTGGTCCCGGTCGGCCACCAGCTGGACCTTCTGCTCGTGTCCCACCTACGGGAAGGGCATCGCGGGCAGCTCGGGCGCCAGGCCGCGCCACCCGCGGGGAGAGCGCCCGGGCCCGGCCAGAGGGGACCGGCAGGGGCCGCGCGGGGAGCAGCGCGGAGGGTCCCGGCCCAGCCCCGGGTGCGCGAGGCGAGGGCCTCACCTTGATGCCCTCGAGCCGGGCGAGGGGAGCCGGCGCGGGCGCGGGCTGCGGGCCGGGGGCGCGGCGCGGGGGCGCGGGGCGGCCGCCGTCGCCGTCGCTGTAGTGGACGAAGAGCAGCAGCGCCAGCACGTTGCCCAGGTACAGGTGCACGAGCACCATCAGCACCAGGAAGTAGGCGCGCGAGCAGATGCCGCGGGGCTTGCACAGCGGCCGCACCGGCGCGTCCTCGCCGTCGCCCAGCCCGGCCGCCGCCCCCGCCGGGTCGCGCTCCGCCGGCGGCGCCCACTGCGGACTCCGGGCCTCAGGCCTCAGGCCCGCCGCCGCCATGGCGCTCAGGTCGCGCGCGCGCCCGGGGAAGGGAGGGGCCGCGGGGATGCCCGCGCCGCGCTGTTGCCCCGACAACCGCCGAGCCCGCGCGCGCCGCGGTCGCTAGGAGACGGCGCCCGGGGATGCTGCGGCCGCCAGCCCCGAGCCGCCCGCGCCGGCCCGCGTCTCTCTGCGCCTCGGACCCGGGCCCACATCGGGATGTCTTCTTGGGCTGGGTGAGCGCGGGGAGGGGTGCCTGCCCCCCAGTGAATGCAAAGCAGAGCCGCAGCGCGCGAGGGAGCCCAGCGGGAGCCTTCCCTCCACCCGGACCGGCAGGGTCTGTGTCTCCTCGCGCCCGGGAGGAAGGATGACTCAGTGCTGCGGGCGCGCGGAGGCAGGTGACGGCGCACGTGATGGAATGGGACCCACAGCGTTTGGCGCCGACACTCGCCGGGGTAGGAGGTCAGGGTCTGCTGGAGGGCGGGGGGCTGGGGGAGGAGAACGCCTTGGAGATCCGCTCTACGGTCGGCCTGGACCTCCCCCTCCCGGGAGGCCTGCGGGAGTCAGGTCTCAGGAAGCAGTTGCCAGATGTGCGGGGTCGCATGGGGAAAAGGGGCAGCGCCCGGTGGCGGAGGGCCTCCACCAGGAAGGTCAGGCCCCAGGGGTAACCCCAGGATGCAGCAGGCGCACGGGACCTCCCGCATTGAGACACCGCCGCCTCTGAGGGTGTTGCCCAATCTGGAGGCGAAAGGACTGACGGTGGCCAGGTGCCTGCCGGGGCATTTTAAGCTCCCAGCTCTTGAGGGCTGGGTTCTCCTTAGGCAGCCATGCGTGTGCCCCAGGGTAACGCCAGTGAGGCAGGTCCCCTGGTGGTTTCTCCTTACCCAGTTAAGCCCTCCTTTCCCTCCCACTTCTTCCCAGAGAAGCAGAGTCTGCATTTTCTGGTCGTCACAGTTTTACCAAGGATGTCATGGTTTTCTGGTATCCATGATGAATACTGAGACCATTTCCTCTTTAGCTTTTTGTTTGTTTGGTTCATCCTTACCAAGGATATTTTTTTAAATATATTTTATTGATTTTTACAGAGAGGAAGGGAGAGGGATAGAAACATTGATGAGAGAGAAACATCAATCAGCCACCTCCTGCACACTCCCCACTGGGGATGTGCCCACAACCAAGGTACATGCCCTTGACTGGAATCGAACCTGGGACCCTTCAGTCTGCAGGCCGACGCTGTCCACTGAGCCACACCGGCAAGGGCTTCTCTTAAGATGGCTGAGGATATGGTGCCAAGGCCATGGTACTCTGCCCTGACCTGCAGGAGTGGCCGCTGGCCCTGCTGCCTAGAGAAAATATTCACCGGTGGTCAATTCCCTCTGTCCACCCCCCCCCCAGGGCAGAGTCCGTATCTCTCTGGTGCCGTGAGGCTCGGGGAGCAACTGTGGAGTTCAGACTGTAGCATCCAGGGCCTCTCTGGCCTTGACTGCCCTGTGATGCTGCCCACAGCTCTGTAGCCTTCACCCGAGCTGTCGCTGATGTTGCTGCCACTCCTGTCGCCACAAATGGACCCTCAATGGGAACTATACTTTGTGTTTCCTGTCCTCAACCTTTGATAGGACTCCAAATAGCTCGTTTCTCTCTCGAGTCCTATCTTCATAACCTAGGACCCGTCAAACCCAACCCCAGCCTGGCCATATTCCGCAGCCCTATGCTCCCACATCTGATCCAGGAGTCTTCCGAGTAAGGGGCTCAGGGCCTCAGCAGGGGCTGTGGAACAACCCAGGGATCCCTGTTTTGTTGGGGGGGTTGGCCTGTACCGGGATAGAAAGGAGCTCAGCTATCCCATCATCTCCATAGGTGTCCTCTCCCCAGAAGAGAAAGGCGGTCAGACGGGGGGATGTCTTCGCAGGCCTGGAGGAGGGGCTGACCAAAAGGCCGCCCGCATTCAGTGCTGAGGCCATACCCGGATGCTCCCTCAGGAGGCTATGTGAAGAGTCCTTTGAAGGAACAAATCTACACACACTTTTATAATCAGAAACTTTCAATTTATTTTGAATAAACTATTCAACTTTGAGCAGATGACATTACCTCAACTTTTTCTTTGAAGAAAACAAAGATATACGGCAAATTCATGAGAACACAGTGCCTTCTCCATGTCCTACCCTGTCCGGGCAGGAAAGCGCCACTGGAGCCCCCCCCCCCCAGGACAGCCCCGGGGGTAGAGGGAAGCTCCCCGGTCCAGGCCCGCAGGCTGTGGTCGGGCACCGAGCCTCTGCAACGCCAGGGGTTGGGCTGCAGCTGGATCCAGGTGCGGGCACACAGGGCTGTGCAGTCCACAACACGCAGGGCACCCAGGGTGCAACGATGCGAGAGCTGCAGCTCGGCTCCTGGGCCACGCCGGCGATACAGCAAGACGGAGGTAAGCAGATGCCAGGACCATCCACGGCCAGCACAGCGTTCACACCCACCAGGCGCCACACAGGCTCTCCTGGTCCAGGGAGCGCCCTACCCAATCCTGGGCTCATGGCTACACTTCTAACTCTTCTCCCTCTCCAGCCCACAGTCCCCCCCTCGCCAGAGAGAACAGGAGCAGACAAAACCTAAGCGGAGAAGAAGGGAACCCGCGCCCAGCTGTGTGCCTGTGAGCCGAGAGCCAAGCTGTCCTCCTTCAGGAGTAACTCAGTTTACAACCATGGTGCCTGGGAAACTGCTGAGGTGAGAATGTTTGAATATCAAAGAATTTCCAGCACAATATTTATACATCTTCCAGGTCAAGAAGGTTGAGCACAGACTCACTGGCAGCCTCAGTGTGCAGGCACCACGCAGCCACACAAACCCCGAGACCAGATTTAACTTTCCAGAGGCCCACAGGACCAGGCTCAGGACACCACGCGAAACACCTGCTCCTTTGGGTTCAGCTGCGCAAACCCTGGCCCTCTCCCTGGCCAGCCCCTCCTCCTACAGGAGCCGGGACTCCAGACTAAGGGCTCCACTGGTCTGACTCCAGGGCCTGGAGGTGGAGCCCCTCGACACCTGGAGTCAGGCGAAGGGAGAGCGCCAAGCCCCAGAGCTGCGGACGCGCCAGGGAGCAGGAAAACCACCTGCGCCAACGGCCCCAGAGCCAGGATGACTGGGGCCTCGCAAGGGCCACGCTGCACTCTGACCTGAGGCTCGCCAGAGGAGCGGCAGGACAGTTAACTACACCACCTGCACGCGCCACAAAAGAAGGGACCAAATCCAACAGTTACTGTGGGGAACAGTCCCCTTTGAAAGTGGAGCTCTATCTTTAGGAGACAAAAGGAAACACTGTGCTCAGCTCCTGTCCCTGGCCTGGAAGCCACAAGAGCACCATGTATGCTCTGCTGTGGGCTCTGGCACAGGAGCCAGACCCAGGTGAGCCTCACCTTCGAGAATAAAGATGAGCCCACAGGCAGCGCCACCCAGGACACTCAGACGCCCGTGGCGAGCCCTGCCCTGCACTGCCTGCACACTGCTAGGGTAAGGCGGGCACCTGACCCAAGGCCTACCTACGAGAGCAGGCAGGAGGCAGGCGCCTCCCTGGTGCCAGGCCCGTTGCACAGGTGAACTCAAGTCCCCACCTGCCACCCATGCTCCTCTCTTGGGGACCCCAAACACCAAGCGACTCGGGAAGCTGAGGCACCTGGGCCCACACTGCACGTTCAGAGGCCGGGCAGGCAGGCAGCACGTTGGTTTCTAAGGACAATAGCTAGAGGGCAAACACTCCAATGCCAATTTATTTTTTAAAGGTTCTGTGTAATTCTATGGTTGGTTTCCTTCTGTTTTTTTGGTACAACTGTCCAACCTTTGAAAATCACATAAGTTGTAATGAGCTAATACTATTAATAGTCATTCAAAAAAACGTCCCCTCCCTCCCAACAACCATCCGGGGGATTACAAATCCCGAAGAGGCCAATTCAACAGGCCTCGCCGCAGCAGCAGGACAAAAAGCAGGAGGAAAGGAAACAGACGTGGCCCAAGGGGTGGCAGGGCTCTCAGGGTCTGGCTGCTGCCTGGGTGGAGAGAGGCAGCGCCCACAGCATGCACAACAGCAGCCGGGAGCCCTCCAGCCCCGCTTCCTCACTCCCGCTCCCGTGGGCAGCCTAGGTGTCGTGGAAGTCCTTCAGCAGGGTCCGCCTCCGCTGCTCTGCTATGTGCATCTGGTTTTCTAAGTCCTGCACCAAAGAAGCACCATCTGTGCTTACACAGCCCAGCCCGTAAGCAGCCAAAGCGATGGCCACCCTCATGGGCTCCAGGAGTCAAAAGCATAACCCTCCCCCGACTTCTCAGCAGCAGCTCCAGCCCACAAGCAACCCTGGCCCCTCCCTACAATGGCAGGTCCAAGGAGACAGCAGTACCTACCCCCCGGTCATAGCTGTCAGCACGCTCCACTTTCCAGGACAGGTTTTCGATCTCAGCCTCCAGTTGAGCCTGCTGGTATTCAAACTGTATGGGCAGAGCAGGAGGGTCAAAAGGAGAGGGGCAGGGCCTGCAGATGGGGGGGGGGGGGGGGGGGGGGGGGGGGGGGGGGGGGGGGGTTGGGGAGGGGCAGACGCAGCACCTCAGGTTCACATGAGCAGACAACCCTGAAGCTGTCCTCAAGAGGGCACTGCTAGTCCCTGTCCTGTACCCAATTAAAAGGCTACCTAGCCCTGGCCGGCTTGCCTCAGTGGCTAGAGCTACAGCCTACAGACTGAAGGTCCCAGATTCGATTCCAGTCAAGGGCACATGCCTGGGTTGTGGGCTCGATCCCCAGTGGGGGGTGTGCATGAGGCAGCCAATTAATGATTCTCATCATTGATGTTTCTATCTCTCCCTCTCCCTTCGTCTCTGAAATCAATCAATAAATAAAAGGCTACCTAAGAGTACAGACAAATGGCAAGAGCACAACCCTCCCCCACCCCACCCCAAAGAACAGGCAAGAATTTAAGCCACTGAAGATAATGCTCCCAGCATATAGGGAAACAAATGCTTTAGAATCGATGAGTATTCACAGACATTGTATTCCCTGAATACTGTTTTCCTTTAGCCCTTCTGCAAATCAGCTCTTAAAATAGTTGAACCAGTTGCCTTAGTAATTATACATCCTAGCTTTCTGTACAAAGATGTTCCTCAACGTCTTTATAATAGTGAAAAACAAACAATGCCCCAAACGATGGAATACCCATATAACAGAAACATTTGTGTCACTTTTAAAAAATGGTATTAACCAGGCCTGATGGGTGTGGCTCAGTGGTTGAGCAATAATCTATGAGCCAGGAGGTCACGACTGGATTCTCAGTCAGGGCACAGGCCCGGGCAGTGGGCTCCATCCCCAGTGGGGCGTGTGGGAGGCAGCCGGTCCTCGATTCTCTCTCATCAGTCATGTTCCTGTCTCTCTCTCCCTCTCCCTTCTTCTCTGAAATCAATAAACACACCTATTTTTTTAAAATGGTATTAACCAGCCTGATAAATAATGACAGCTGCAATAATAAACTGCTGTTAACAGTAAAATGCTCTATAAAAATTTCAAAAGGGAGAAAACACTGACATGTGGTCATGACTTCCTGGAGGGACTACAGGTGCTACAAACGTCCTGCTTTTCCGTGTCTAGACCACAGGTGTGAATTCCTTTACAACGACGGACGTGGGGAGCGGGAAGTTCATGGCTAAAGAAAGGGTTAAACAAAGATCTCCTCCCACAGCACGGGCACTGGCCTCTCAAGTGGCACACAGGGCCACTATGCAAAGTGCCAGCTAGTGAGGAGATGGGACGGACTCCGGAGAGGCCTAGAAGAGAAACCCCACTGGAAGATGGAGGTTGTGTTAATGTTGGCCGCCTAATGCCCAGGGCACCTCTGGCGCGAGGAGGGCAGGTGGAGAGGGGCCGCTTCGCCTTACCAGCTTCTTCCTGGGCCCAGACTCCATGTAGTACGCATACGGGTACGTGTACTGCAGGGTGTAGCGACACTGCAATGGGGAGAAGAGAAGGGACTGTGTTTCTGACGCTAGCCCACGGGCACCTCGGTGGCTTTTACGATTCTCTCCCCACCATGCACATTAGCTGGCTCCACAGGGATGGGCCTGAGAGAAATGCGACCAAGCCAAATAAAGGATGAGTGGGCACAACATGGAAAAAAGGAAACAAAAGTGGCCACAGAACACCCACAGTTCCTTTTCCAAACTGGGATTTATTTACCAGCAGCTGCCTCAATGGCTCTTCCCTCTTGAGTCGGACATCAGAGTCCACACATCTATCTCAATAACTGTCCAAAGACAAGCTCTTATTTTCCTCTGAGTGACGCATGGATGGGACAGAAGAAGAAAAGGGCTCTAGTCTCCCCGCAGCTCCTCCTGCAGGCAGAGCACGGTTCTCTTCTGGAAATCCCCTGGACATGCAGCAGAGGACTGGTCCTCAGCGGGCACGCACGGGGGACGGTCCGCCCGTGAGCAGAAGTGCGCAGAGCTGCACAGAGTGCTGACAGCCCAGCCCCTGCAGTGTCTCCCACCCTGAGGTCTGGGTCTAACAGGGCCAGGCACTGGACAGGGGATCAGAAGAGGGAGGGGCACAGACCTTGGCCAAGAGCTTGGCAGCATTCTGTAGGTACTGCCAGTCGATCCACGTCCCCAGGTTGTTCATGACCCGCTCCTGGATCTTCTCGTGAATCCGCTGGTACGTCTGTGCCTCCAGCTGCAGGCTCTTGTTGTGGTTTTCCCACTGCGGGGAAGGAGGAAGGAAGAAGCTGCGGTCCACACGAGTTCAGAATAGACACCTGGGCTGGAAGGGCCCAGCCACAGCCTTCGTCTCGCTTACAGGGACTGTGTGACCTTGAGGGCGACTGAGGGGGAGTGTCCAGAGCAACTGTCTGCCTGCCAGACCACTCTACCCCCTTTGGGGCAGTAGGGCTCTAGCCCTCAGGACTGACAGGTACTCACTGGTCTATCAAACGTGCCATGCTCTGTGGGCTGCTGAAGGGTCTTCCCTGGGAGGAACGGCCCTCAAAATCCCACTACTCAGATGGCACTGATGGTCCCTACTGTCCTTCCATCCAGCACGCACACAGAGTCCTTCCTTGTCGGCCACGGTCGCCCTGTGGAGCCCGAAAGCCACATCTATGGAGGCATCACCCAGGACCATGCAGGAGCCTCTCCCTGACCTCTGTGTGCACGTGGCTCTCGGACCAGTCACGGGGAGGCCATCCCAGCAGGCCAGCTGCAGAGCCCCCTCCAGGAGCAGCTGAGGAGAGCCTACCCTCTCGAAGTAGAACAGGTACTTCTTGAGGGCCTCCCTGGCTTGGGCCTGCTGGCTCTGGTTGACGATGTCGGGGTTCTCCTTGTACCGGCTGCACTCATAGTACTCGCTGCCGTGCGTCTTCCAATCCCCTAGACACATCCAGCAGAAGTCTGCACAGAAGAGAAAGAGGCACTCACACCCCAGGACAAGCCCCCAGGCCTCCAAAGGCAAAGCAGTGGGGACAGACAGATTGTGCTTTCAGGGGAGAAGGGAGGGCTGTCACCTGATCAGAACTTCCCAGGGGTGCCTCCTTCCCGGAGGAATGTGACCTGTCCCCCGAGTCCCACTGCCCCTGTAGCCAGCCCTTGCCGATCTGAACAACAGTTCCCTGAGCATATACGCTTTGAGCCTTTAAACCTGATGCAGGCAGGTGCTGACTGTGCACGACCACTTGCGGAGAGAAACCCTCAGCATCTCAGACCAGAGAGCAGTCAACGTCACGTATGGACGCCGTCAGGCAGCAGCAACAACATCACGGTCAGGTATGGAGCTGCCCAACCACCACGCAGCACACCCGGCACGAACACAAATTACACTGAACGTAAACTGTAACTGTCGAGTAAGATTCCCGAAGCATTAACCAGCGGGCCTGCTGTGGCCGCGCCACTGGGGGACAGACTGGCAGGAACGCGCCCCACTGAGGCTCATTCCCAACGCACACCCCTGCCCACCCCCGACTCTCACATCTGTCCTAGGGAGACTCTGTACCTGAAGCTGGGAATAAGGCTTTTCCCTTTCTTCTTCTTTAAAAGCACTTTTCTATAAAACCTACAGCTACTCAGTAGTTCATGCCCTGAATTATGGCTCTGCTTCCGCAGGGGAAGCAAAGAGCGAACACTGAACATCCCTTACGGATGCTATACATCCACACGACGACCCGCCGCAGCCTGCGAGAGGCCCAGTACAGATGTGCATTGTGTCTGCCAGAGACCTGTTTCCCAGGAGTCACTCCCAGGAGTTGGCTGACTCCCCTAAAGGTGCTCCTGTGAAATTTAGGAAAGCTCAAGTCAAACCCAGAGGCCAGAGGCCACCCACTCCCTTCTCTTGGTAGTCTTCACGGGACAGAGGCAACCCTGCTCTCCTCCATCAGCTACGTTGTGCTCGCTGCTGTTTTAAATCCTGTCTGCACTGCCGAGTCACTGCTCCCTTCTAACACCTTGCCATGTCCACTCTGATGACAGTGAGCTCCTGGGAAAACACAGGACTAGCACTTCACGGGCACTTGCGAAGAGAAACCCTCAGCATCTCAGCTGCTGAGGGGGAGACCTAAGTGCACCCAGTTGCTCCGTGAAGGGCTTGCTCTTGTTTACTTGATCTGGCAGGAAGGAAAGCAAAACCAATGGGTTCTCCGTGAGCTTCTGATGGAGGAGCCTGACGGGCCAATTCAACTCCCCTTGGGACATCAGGAAGCCTCAGGGGAAATGGTTTCACCACCTCCAGTAACACCGTCCGTCCGTAAGGCAGCACAGGTAAGCCCGTGCTACTTACCTGCCTTGGCAAAAACAAAAAGAACACGTAACATCTTCTTCTTGGATGCCTGAGGGTTCATGAGGGTCTAAGAGTCATCCCCAACTTGACTTGTGACTACATGTGGCAGCGGGATGGCAGTGGGATGGCAGAGGGTCCAAAAGGCAGCACATGAATATTATGATGTAAGTGATGCTGCCTGCCCTGTGTCTTGTCGCAACACTACACAAGTGCTCCCTACACAAGCAATGGAGACCCGTGCACAGGAAACAGACTGTGCCCACACTGGGCCTCAACACCAAGCCTCGGACTCACCGTGCTTACACTTGGAGCATTGCTGTCGGAGGGAAACAGAAGAGAACACGTTAAAGGCCTGCTGACCAAGGCTCGGTGCCGCATGTGCAAAGGGTACGGCTTCCGCTCACCATGTGATTGCAGCCTCCGTTCTTCTCGATGCAGATGTTGCACTTGGGACACTGAGGAGACAGAAGGGCGCCATTAGGCTCACGCATCGCCAGGTTGGGGCTAAGACAAATGACACAAAGCTCCTGGCACCTGTGCCCAGTGACTCATCGTGCGAGCACTGCTGGGAGGAGCAGCTCACTTAAATGTGCCGGGTCGCTGAGGCTGGAACAGCAATCCAAGGAAATGAGGTCAGCAAGTTTGACTCTGAAACACTCCAAGCACCAACTGCGCCCCACTAAGCCTGCCGCCACCCGTCCCTGCCAGGAGCTACTCGCGTACAGCAGCAGTGGAGTCAGCAGAAAGCCTGCGCTGGAGAGGAGCACGCTAGAGCAGGGCCAAGACCTGGGTAGCTTGCCCGGGCTCCTGCCTCTGAAAAGGGTAAGGGAATAGCCTTGGAAGCTGCTCACTCTCATCTGAGAGGCGCCAGGAGCCCTCGGGACGCACTGCAAAAACCGGGCGGGTGCTGTGCCCGAAGCAGTCTGTGTTTGATCCTGTCCTGGCCACAGCTGTGTCTGTGAGTGCACTAACCTAGCACGTGACGGGCACAGGGTAGCACCTTGGGTGCCGGGTCACCCAGGGCTCCAGGGCTGTGGGCCGTGCTCTCCCGAGGGAAGTGGCGGAACAAGCACGGGCTGTGCCTGGGCTTGTAGTCAAGTCTTGCTATTTATTAGGTGTGGCTATCAAACATCCCCCTCCCGGGCACCCGAAAGCCTGGGAGGCATTCAAGAAAGATCTAGTTTTTTCCCTAATTAGTTCCTTAACTTTCCCAGGCATTTCAGCATTGGACTCAAATAAACGCACCCATCAATGTACACTAGGATAGACCGCTGCCACCTCGGCCAAGTCTGGACGAGGCCCTGGCACCACTGAGGAGGGCAGAGCCACGCAGGGAAGACACGCTCCTTACGTCTTTAGTGTGAGCGCTAATGTAGTTGGCCGTCTCAGAGTCATCTGCACACTTCGTGAGCCATTTCCGGATTGTGGCGCAGTCTGTGGGGGCGTGATACATCTGACGACACTTGAAACTTAAAACCAGAGAAGAAAAACACTCAAATAATCATTAGGTCAGGTTTTTAATTTTCCTTTTGTCCAAGCCAACAGATCCTGATGAGCAGCTTTTCAGAGGAGAAGTCACCTATCGGGCCTTTCAGACCTTTACCTACTGGAGATGATACTGAAACACTGTGTCCACTTCTCTGCAGTGTCAGTCCTTCCAAGACACACTCTGATAAACCCAGACGCAAGTTCCTGTTCTCAGTACTTCGGGTGTGAACCCTCCTACACCGATGTCGAGTTCAGAATTCAGCCTCTCAGCAGGCATGGTGAGGTGCCCTGAGGGACACACCTCAGCTCAGACACAAAGCAGGGCAGGACCCACTTGTGGAAGCTCTGGCTCACCTTCCGGCCCCATGGGCACACAGGATGCACAAATGCCAGCGCTTGTGCAGGCCGCAGCGGCATGAGACCCGACAGTGCAGGAAACTCAGCCAGAGCACACGTTCCTCAGGCTGGGCCCCGGCCACCACGGCGTGATGGACAGGACAGGCGCGCAGGCGGACGGCCTCAGCCATGCCCGGGAGAGTTCACGAGCAGGACACGGAGGCTGAGAGCAGCCACCTCAGGGGCTCTTACCACTGGCAGCCACAGACTCCCTCACGACGTCTTAAAGGCAGGCCCACCTGCGCATGAGGCTCCCAGGGAGGGGGGCCTAGGGGCACAGACCTGGACCTATGCAATGACTCTGACCAAGACCCTGCACCTCAATTCCTCATCCAACAAGACTGACAACAGTGCCGACCACACGCTGCTGGGAGCATGAAGGCCGCGGAGCAGCACAGTGCCTTGAACCTTCAGTACATTTCGCTATTCCCATCATATTTTCTGAATGGAGTAAACCCCAAGTAGATGTAAACCACATTTAAGGATTACATGGTGACTTAGAAAGGTTAAAATGTTGAACACGTAAATAGTAATATGTAAATTATCTGTGCAGGTAGAGAGATAAAACCTCTGGGACAAAAGTCTTAGTAGCATAAACCCCAAGAACCTGTGCCACTGTCTTGTCTGCAGACTGAGCATTATCCAACATAACACGGAACATGAGGTGCCACCCAGACAGGAGCTGCTCTCCTGGTCCAAAGGCTCCATCTCGCCCAGCCCTCTCCCTGCCCCCAGCAGCAGAGTGGCGCTTTAAAGATGGCAGCAGGAGCCCAGGCTGCTCAGCACCCACACCCACTCTTACCAGAAGACCTCACTGCATCGACTGCACTGGACACGGCGAGCTCTGGGCTCTTGTACCTGGATGACCATGGGGCAGTCTGCACCAGGGCACAGCTGGAGCTGGTAATGACTCTGTGTACACATCAAGGAGAAACATGAGGCTACCCCCAGTCGCTGCCTCCAAATTAGACACCCCACCCCCCCCACTCTAACACCTTCTGTTCTTCCAGCTGATGACTTACATGCAGGGGTATTAGAGTTCACGGTGAATGTCGTGAAGGCCAGACATTAAGCAGATACTGAAGACCTTTGAATGTTTAGTTAAACTAGGTAGCAACTCACTAGGATGGTCTAAAATTAGATTACAAAATGGGACGCACAATTGTATCTGTGAGATAAAAATGCGAAGGGACCGGGGCTGGAAGGAACACAGCCTGATCAACTGTGCCTGGTTCTGAGCAGCTCAGAGCCCTCAGGCATTTACCGAAGGCAGCAATCAGCACACTGAGCCAGGCCTGTGTATCCTGCAGCTTGCGCATGAGAAGACCAGACCGTCAATCAACCAACACTTACGCATAAAAAAGAAGAAACTATGTCATATGAAACCAGCGAGCCTGACCTGGTAGCCCAATAGAGGGTAAGGACTCAGAGAATGGCCATGCTGGGCTCATGCACAAGTTTTCCAACTGCACAGGAAGTAATTGCTCTTCTGCGGGCTAGACCACACAGTGGCCCAAGAGGAACAGCGACTCCTGAGATATGCCTGACGAGTGCCGACACCTGGGCATGCAGTGACTAGTTGAAGCAAAGTGTGTAAGGTGACCACTGCACAAGAGAAACCACGGTCCGAGAGGCACAACAACGGGTAGAAGGTCACACAGCGAGGAAGTAACAGACCTGGGATTCACACAACTGCCTGGTTCCAGGTCTACCACCATTCTAGTGTTTCCTAGCATTTTTAAAGCCAAGGAACTCTTTCTTCAAAAGCCAGCAACTAAGGACAGCCTTGTCTATAAAGCAGCCCTAGTGAGCACCTGGTGGAAAGCAGCCCAGGAAAGCAGAGGGTGCATTCACAGGGGCGGGTCATACCTCCACATAGTCCCTGAAGAGGTAGCGCCTGTATTTGTCTCTTAGTTCTTCATTGGGCAATAATGGAAATACAAAGTCCTCTGGTGTTCTAAGTGGGCAGTCCTGAGCCATGCAAGAGACTCCTGTTGAACAAAAACCAGCTGATTGACAACTGTATTGTAGGAATCACCACTTGTCTATATATATAAAACCCTAATATACAAATAGACTGAACGTAGGAACAACTAAACAACCAGTTGCTATGATATGCGCTGACCACCAGGGGATGCATGTGGAACGTGGTGGGCACTGGCTGCGGCGGAATGGTGGAGCAGGTGAACTGGGCTGCCAGATCAAGGTGGGCCGCCAGTCGCTGTCACTGGGGCAAGCCTCTGGTGGTTACCGAAAATTCTTTGCTCCTGCGCGCCACGGTCCCACTTGGCACTCGTACCTGATGCCAGCGCCTGGTGCTAGCTCTGATAGCTTAGGCGCTGTCAGTGGGTGCAAGCGGCAGCTGCCAGCCCCAATCAGCCCTCAGGGTTTCCTACTGCCCCCTGCTCCTGAGGGGTGATCGGGGCTGGCAGCCTTCTCTTGCACCTGCTGCTGGTGCCAGAGCGGCCGCTTTCACCCACTGCTGGTGCTGGCCCTGCTTATACCCCCAGGCGGCTCTGGTCGCACAATCTTTCAGTGCTGTCAGTGGGTGCCAGCAGCGGCTGCTGGCCCTGATCGCCCCTGAGGGCTTCTCCACCTCCCCCTGCTCCTAAGGTGGTACAAGGAGAACCACCCATGCCCACCTAAGACACATGGTCATCCAGGTACTTGGGGCAGCAGCTGTTGCTCCCACCTGCTGACAGTGCTGTGTCCCCAATTGCTCCATGGTGTCAGTGGGTGTGAGCAGAGTTGGCGCTGTCAGCGCATGGAAGCAGGAGGGGGGCAGCCGGCAGACAGGGGACTGGGGGTCACAGAGGGTGGGGTTCAGAGGATGGGCCGAGACCTGCTCCTGTGCCTACTGCAGCCTCTCGGCCCACAGTTCCTTTCGAGGTGCATGAATCTGTGCAATGGGCCCCTAGTAATAATGTATTTGCCCACTGAGTTCAACCACAAATTCAGTTCCACATAGGAAACTCTGGAAGCAACAGGACATACTTAAAGAAAGAAACTGATATATTTGCAGTGATGTAACTAAAATATTCCAAATTATATATATCACATATGGCACCATTAAAACTTTCGCTTAAAAAACCCTATATGGTTCCTAATAACTGAGTTTTGTAATGTTTAATATCATGTACAACTGCTTATCACCAACACAGGTTTTGAAGACACAATAGGATGCCAATTTCGTTTCAATATCATCAAATACTCCTGTCACCAACCAGCCATGCATTCTGTGCTGTTACCTAAATAGCAGCGACCCCTCTGGATGTCTGAGCTATGGCTGCCACGTGGGGAATCGAGAGCAGGCTGGCAGCTTAAGGGACAGTGCTTCCAAAAGCGCTCCCAAGAGCTGGCCTTGCACTCACACCAACGCTGAACATATGACCAAACAACAGCCTGACTTTTCTCATGTTGCTTACGACTGGGAACACTTTGCCACTGTTGAGACTGATGTGTCTGGAAAGCAATGGTTCCCACAGTCACGTCTATCAGGCTTAAAAGATACACAGTCGCCTGACCGGCATGGCTCAGTGGTTGCGCCACGAACCAGGAGGTCACATTCAACTCCCAGTCGGCACAGGTCTGGGCTGCAGGCTCAATCCCCAGTAGGGGGTGTGCAGGAGGCAGCCGATCGATGATTCTCTCTCATCAGTGATGTTTCTCTCTCTCCCCCTCGCCCTCCCTCTCTCTGAAATCAGTAAAAACATTCTGTTTAGAAAAAAGATGCACAGCTGACCTGAGTACCTGAAAGGGCCGGCCGAGTCAGAGGGAAACACTCAGGCCGGTCTCCCGTAAGTTCTAGAGCAGACTCACCCACACCCACGCCGTCTCTGACAAGCACTGAGCAGTGCTGCTCCCAGCAGCTGCGGCAAAACTGGTGCTGACAGGCCAGAGAGAGTAGGTGTTCCTTCCGCACAAACTGCATGCACACTGCGCAGTGGTGAGGGGGATGGGCTGTGGGGACCTGCAGAGAGGCAAAGAGGCATGTGAGTCAAAGAGGAAACTTCAGCTCCCAGGGGCCACAGGGGTGCCTTGTGTCGGTAGGTGCATGGGAAGCAATCCTGGCCCTGCAGCAAGGGTCAGAGCCCAGCTGCAATGTGTGGGCTCTGGGAGTCCAAGAACTCAGAGCAGAAAGCACCTCTCAGGAAGGCTTCCTGAGGGAAGCAGCACATGAACTGGGCACAGAGCATCACTAGGACTCAGTGAAGCAGAGAAGGTTAGAATGGTAACTGGCAGCAGTCTAATAATGCCAGGCTGAAGTCAGGATTTCAGAGCTGTCGAGCCCTCAGAGCTCATTCAGTCCACCTCTTTGAATGGCTACGGGTTTCTTTTGTGAAGTAACCCGTTCAGCAGAGCCCAGAGCTGCCCCTCAGCAAGTGCTACAAACCCAGTCATCAAGGCTCTGAGGTTGCGTAAAGCTTCTCATGGCCACACTGCAGTTCTACTTATCAAAGACAATAGGCTTGCTTTCCTATGTTGGTGTATGCCCCAAAATACAAAACGTTATTTCCTTTTCCAAGGTACAACTCATCCTTAACACAGGGAAGAGACGTCATATATGACTAATTTAGAAGGATGACGAGGACTCCTTCTTGGCAAGAAACTCTTCTAGGATGTGGGCAAACAACATGGAAGCCCAGGTTCCAGGAGCGATGCCATGCTCCACAAACTGGCAGACACAGACAGCCCGGGGACCCGCGGCCAAAACTACAAGCCATGGAAGAGCCCAGCCCTAGCTCCCGGGCAATACCGACACTTGGAGAAAAGGGACCGCGTTCCCCCGCCGACCCAGCCTGGGCCCGGGCGTTTCCTAAGTAAGAGGCTGAAGGAGGTAGTGGTGATCTGAGCTCCACATCTCCCTTAAGGACGCTTTTGTTCATTGTCACGTGTTTGCTGAGCTTCTAGACACAGGAAATGGCGAGGGACTGCAGGATGTCGGATATGGTTCTTACCCTCAGAGCACTTACATGTGAAGCTTTAAAGATATAACCAGAGGCGTTTGCAGGGCGTGATCACAGGAGACAGGCTTTGTGAGGGACAGCTTGGATTTGGGTCTTTAAAAGTGAGTTTCATTTCCACAAAGATGGGGCATGGTCTGAGCATCCCAGGCCAGGGAGGGCACGGCAGAGGCAGAGGCGCACAGTGAGCTGGGAATACCAAGGCGCCCCGCGGGGATGGAGAGCAGGCCGTGTGCAAGTGCCGAGAGGAGAAAGGCTGAAGAGGGCCCCTGGATCGGCAATGATTTACTCCTCATCTACAAGGAAACTTTTCCAACTAGAATGGAAAGGGAAGATGTAGCCTAGGCAGGAACCAATCCTAGAGGCATGTTACACTATAAACAAAGCAGGAGGGTTCTCGACAGCACTGTGAAGCCACAGCGAGAGCCATGTGCACGGGAGAAGTCTCCTCAAGTAGGACACACTCACATGTTTCGATGGATTGGGCTGAACTCGAGCCTCAACAAGCAGCTGCGCAGAATTAGACTTGTACCTACAAAACAAAAGGCAGAAGTGAAAGGAATCAGAAAATGGAGGCAAACATGATTACCTCTGAATAAAAACCAACACGGGCCCTAACTGGTTTGGCTCAGGGGATAGAGCGGCGGCCTGTGGACTGAAGGGTCCCGGGTTCGATTCCGGTCAAGGGCATGTACCTTGGTTGTGGGCACATTCCCAGTAGGGGGTGTGCAGGAGGCAGCTGATCGATGTTTCTCTCTCATCGATGTTTCTAACTCTCTATCCCTCTCCCGTCCTCTCTGTAAAAAATCAATAAAATATGTTAAAGAAAAAACCAACATGTGTTGCAGTTGCACTAAAATGTCTTTGTCTCTAATTACCACCTCACAGAACCAAGCCTCCTTTGCCTTTGTGCAAATACTTTTTCTCTTTCAATTTTAAGCTCCCAATTGTATGAGAATAACATTGCTGCCTCCAAGGCACTGAACTGTAAGAAAAATACTCATGAAAAATCATTTCTGGTTTACATTTCGTTCTAGAAATAAAGGTAAAAATCTCTTTATTGACATCAGAATAGGGAAGGCTATCTTAAGAAAAAGCAAATGCACAGCATAAAGGAAATTGAAAAATTATGTTACATTGAAAAACTTAGGTTCATCAGGAGAAACTATAAAGTAAAAAGCCAAGATATAAACTGGAAGATAATTCAAGACCTATACTGGCAAAGGACTGATATTCAGAAAAAAACCAGAAGCTCCTAAAAGTGCATTTGTCTTTGGAGTCTTGGTAACCTGCCTCAGTGAGCCTGGGCTTTGTGGAGACTTTTATTGCCATGTGGTAATTGTTCTTATTTCTACATATATTTATGCCAAACCTCACTCCAGATACAAGACACAAAAGACAAAACCACCATAAAAATGGGCGAGAGAGAGAACAGGCATTTCACAGAAGAGGAAGCACAAATGACCATTAGACGTAAGAAAAGATGCTCCACCTCCTTAATAATCGGGAAAATTGAAATTAAAAACAATGAGATGCCATGTACACCACCAGCCTGTAAAACTTTACACGTGGCAGCATCAGGAACACTCCTGTGTCACTGGTGGGCACGTAACACGTATGATCACTTTGGGAAACATAGTGACACTGATGAGTGAAGTTTTAGAAACAAGCATCCAATAGACTCACTTCCACTCTGAACCTTACAAAAATTGTTACACTGGGAGTCACAGACAAGTTTTCAAAGCTTGTAAAAGCAAAAAACTCCAACCAAACACAAAAACAATCCTCACAAATGGCTTTCTGAAAGGATTCATAGGATGTCATAAAATGCAACCTTGTAATTTTAAAACTTAAAAGCACAACATGTGTATGTAGAATCCTAAAAACATACTAAGCTAAAATACACATAATTTAAGAAAAAATAAGAAAACAATCAATACCAAATGGAAGATCCGCCTAGAGCGGGAGGAAGGGAGGGGTGGTGCCAGACAGGCACTGCAGCCAGAGGGCTTCTCACTGTGCTGAGCACTCGGCAGAGTCTCTGCTTTATTCTTCTCTAATGCCCACACACAGCACAGACGCACGTACGTGCGCACACGTTCACACACACAAATTTCTGAAAAAGCACTATTTCCTCAAAAGAAATTCATGCCTTCTGGAATGGCTGTGGCATAAATACATTTAGAAATAAGAACCATCATCTTGTGGCAATGAAAGTGCTACGCAAAGCCCAGGAACACACATGACCAAGATCAGGAACTGAGCGGAAGGTTGTCTCAGACGTGTCGTTCTTACCCACCTAGTCAGCACACCTCCTTCACCTGTTCCATTCCTACCACTCACACTGGAAGTGTTCACGTCTTTAGCCACCCCTCTCTCCGTTCCCAAATTACGCTCAAGAGTTTGGACAGTGGGACCCCAAGGAACCTATGTGTCCCAGAGTCTGGACAGCAGGGACAGTGGTGCAGGCCTGGAAGTTCATCTGGCCTCTCTCTCGCTGAGCCTGCTCTGGCGTAAGGAGTGAGAGTGCAGGTAGTGAGCGAGCGCTCGGCTGGCGTGGCCACCCCAGCTGCCCAGCCTGAGGAAGGAAAGGCATGGCCTTGCTCTGCATTTACAGGGATCACATCGCCAGAGAACAACTGCTGGGGGTGGAAGGGCAGGGTGGTGGCGTGTTTCTCGCTGGGCAAATGCTATCCTCCAGGGCTACTGGCAGGGCCTGAAGACACCTTTTATCTCTAGGCCTCTGAGTGCCACTGCTACTGACTTGAAGGTAGAGCTAGGGGCATCTGCCAAACCTCCTACAATTCACAGAGCAGTCTCCCCACAAAGAGTTATCCAGCCCAGAACGTCAACAGTGCTGAGGGTAGAGACCTGAGCTACACAAAAGCACTGCCTCTAAGAGTGGGTCTAGGAAATCTCTTCAGGGGACCAGGGGGGAGAAACCCCTCCTCCTCACAACTTCCAGTGTCTTGAGACTCCAAATCTGGAGGTGGGTGGTAAACTGACCAATTACCTTTGCTCAAGCTAATACGTGATATGCTATGGTGCGTCCCTAACTTGATGTGTCCAAAAGAAATAACCAGAGATGTTGGCAAGGGTTACCCAGAAGAGCACTGACTACAAATTAATTAACAAGGGCACCAAAAATCTGAACTTCATTGTCCAACAACAGGGGTTTGAACAAAGCATGAAACATCGATACGATCAGATACTGTGCCAGCAAATAACCAGCAGAAAAAATATGCTGAAAGATATATGGGAAAATGTTCAACATACGTTGAGAGAAAAAATACATACAATATGACCCAGTGCTTTTAAAATATAATACGCACACTGTAAGGACACACTCCAAAATGCAAATAGTATCACCACCGGGTGGGCGGGCAGAGAGAGCAACTAGGGGGCGATGTCATCTCTCCTCCCCAAACAGCTTACCTGTCCAATATCTCTGCAACTTGCCAGTGGAAATTAACTAATATAAGTTTAGCAACTGAATGAGACACCTAGAAAGAAGAAAGAAAAAGTCAAATGATCACTTCGTTTCGTTCAGAAGCTTCACACTTTGAGAAACACATACATCCTGTCAACAGCAGGCGCGGGCTTGATTTTAAATTCTTCTTCTTGGTGCTCTACTTTGTCTTTTCAGTTCAGACTCCTATGACCCCAGTGATTTCCTGGATCTCTTTAATTTTTCTATCTTTGTTTTCATTAATGATCCTAAGAAACTAGTTTAAATTGCAATGTAAGCCAAACCACCCTGTAAACAGTAAATAACTACTCACATCCAATGTAAGCAAAACAGCGATGGGCTCCCTAGCGCGATGCCTGCTCCTTCCCGCTGCGGTGGGAGGCTGCACCTGGGAGGTGCACCTCGTGATACACCTGTTACCGCAGAAACTCTCCAGGCTTGGAACTCCCACATTAACCCAGCAAAACAAAACCAATGCAAAATGTCATTTGAAATCTCCCGGTGCCTGGCAGCCAGCGAGCCCGAATTGCAAGAGCAATTCAGAAGTCTATGGCAGGCTCCCTGGCACCTGCACTCCCTCTTAACGCACAGCGCTTGTGGCCACCAGAAAGCCCCAGAAAGGGCTCTGAGCTAGCTCTTCTACTTCAGTGAATTTTTCTGAGGGAATGTTTTTATAGGAGTAAAAACACAAACATGATCTAAATGCCTAACAAAAAGGAAATGTGTGACAGATTCATGCAATGGATTACTACGCAGTCATTAAAAGGATGCTGCAGAAGGAAATGTGTTGACATGGAAAGACGTTCACTTTTTCTTTTCACTGATTTCATAGAGGAAAGGAAAGAGAAATATCAATGACGAGAGAGAATCATTGATAGGCTGCCTCCTTCACACCCCTACCTGGGATAGAGCCGGCAACCCGAACTGTGATCTCCCTATTCATAAATCGATGCTCAACCATGCAGCCACATCAACTGATCGAGAAGTTCACATTTTAATATTATGCTAAAGAGCCAGTAGTAAGAGAGTATGTGTGTTACATGTATGTTGTAGCCACCATTGCTTGTTGATTGGGGACATGATAAGTTAGTGATAAAACAGGCCACCTTGAGTGTCAGGATGGGGGCGGCGGGGGGCACCGAAGATGAAAGTGGGTCTGGATGCCTGGAGCAGGCCTCCTAGAGAGAACACCGCGCAGCATGGCGGTCTACTGGATCCGGTAGAAAGAGGAGCACACTCAGGCGAAGGAGCCAGGACACAGGGCCCTGGTGTTCGGCTCCCTGGACGGTTGAAAAGAGGATCCGAGGATCTGTAAGGCAGAGCTCAAGCTGCTCCTGGAAGACAGGGCACCCGACTAACGACGGCACGTTCCAGTGCAAATCCGTGCCGAGCTGTGCAGGGAATGCCTGCCTGCCTGAAGCCCAGGCACATCTGGAGAAAACCAAGGACTCAGGGCAGCTTATTGCACGAAGGGGAGGGGACCCCACTTCCCTTCCATGCAAGACAAGAGGCAGCTGACCCATGCACGCTGCTGAGTATCTCTTTGTTGAGGTCCGTGAGGACTTGGGTCTAGGACTCCTGAACTACAGTTGACTAGTTGACAACTCTTCAAACTGCGGCCGTAACAAAACTATTCCTCCACAACAGACCACTAGCACAAAATGAAACACACAAAACATTTCCTTTAAACTTTAATGACTGTTTGAATGTAGCTTTTAGCTACAAAATTTGGCGGGGTTTTTTTGGTTAACCATCATCCGAGGATATTTTTCCATTAGTTTTTAGCGAGAATGGAAGGGGGGGGAGGGGGAGAGAGAAACATCAATGTAAGAGACATACATCAATTGATGCCTCCCGCCTACGCCCTGACCAGGGCCTGGGTTTGAGCCTACAGTTGTGGTATATGCCCTTCAGACGGAATTGAACCCAGGACCTTTCAGTCTGATGCTCAAGCCACTGAGCCAACTAGCTAGGGCTACAAATCTTTTTTAAAAGCCAGATTGTGATACTATTTAAGGACAAGCTGCTTGCTGGAACTCCTCAAGAATCTTTCATTTCTTGGAGAAACAAGATGGCGGCATAGGGTAGACACCGTAAATGCAGCCGTGAACAACTATTTCAGAAAAACCACGAAAAGAACACACGGACACCACTCGCACCCACAGGACGGCTGGCTGAGTGAAAATCCTACAACTAGAGAAGAGTCTGAGACTCAGAGGAGCAGCAGAAGCAAAGTACAGAGGTACAGAGGTGCGCGCACGGGCTCGGGGAAGGGCTGGTACCGGAGATCGTGGTTCTTTTCCAAAACAGAGAGAGCCACAAGCTCCCAGCGGCTCTGAACTCCAGTTCCAGGCGAGTTTCTGAGGTCCCACAGACACCCAGAGAAGGAGGACTGACTGGCACCGGGAGGAAATTCAAAGCGGATTTCTCTCAGCGTTGCTTACAGCAATTACGCGGGACACAGAGACCTGGTGTCTCTCAGCGCAGGGCTGAGAAGCGCCATAGCTATTTGCTCCGCCCTGCCCGGCAAACTCCCCGAGGCCCTGCCCCTCCCAAGTGCGTCAGAGGCTTCTGCAGCAACACCTCCTTAAAGATACAGGAGCCAGCCTCACCCATTGGCCAGAGAGGGACTAACCTAAACAAAACAGATCCACAAGGAACACACTTGGGGCAGATGCTGTGAGCATAAAAGCTCCACTGAAACAACTCTTGCCCCATAAGGGTGTCTCCAGCACAGAAGTTCTCCCACTGTAGACACAGCTGACTCTCGTAACCAAGTGGCTTAGAGGTTAATCCCTCGCAGTGATCGCCTAAATCAGAAAGGGAAGCAGCCAAAATGAGGAGAC